>JAODLL010063985.1:0-16979 GCA_026546735.1 Forbesichthys agassizii
TATTGTTATTATATACTGTAATTGAAATTATAATAAATAACAGTGGAACCTGTCCACAGACAGATGCAGCTGCTGCAAATGTATTTAGTTGATATGTTTGCTTTAGTTGTATTGATTCATGTTGAGTGCTGAGTCATTTGTAATGGTTCCTAATGGACACAAAGAAATCAAACCAAATCAAAATGTCAATGTACATACAGTATGCTATGTGAGTGAATGTTATATCTTATTTGTTTTAAGGAAATCTATTGTATCAAGCCCAGTCACCTGATGAAGGAGCCCTGGTCACAGCAGCACGTAACTTTGGTTCTGTGTTCCGAGCCAGAACCCCAGAGTCCATTATGCTGTATGAGATGGGCCAAGAAGTCACCTACGAGCTCTTAGCCATACTAGACTTCAACAACGTGCGCAAGAGAATGAGTGTTATTGGTTAGGACACTTACATTTTACACACATACACAAATACAATGAAAAAACAACAATCTGATTCATTCAACAAACATGTTGAATGAATCAGATCCCAGTCAGCAGCAGATCTGTTTCAACGATTGATACATCATTGCATTTACAGTATAGTATAATATAGATTAGTAGTACTATATTTATTGTACTGAATTTTGTGTCTTACAGTAAAAAGTCCTGATGGGAAAATAAAACTATACTGTAAAGGAGCTGACACAGTCATTTTTGAACGCCTGGATACTTCCAGTGAAGACCTTATGAACACTACCACAGAACATCTTAATGTATGTCATTCTCTACTTAAATGAATCACTCTCATGAAGCATGTCACAAATGTGTGGAACTAAATGGACTATAAGTGTTATGTATTCTAAATAAAGATAACATTTAAAGAAATTGCTTTTTACTACATCCATTGTCAGAAAATATTGTTATCACTTTATTTCTGCAGGGATTCGCAGGAGAAGGTCTTCGAACATTAGCGCTTGCCTACAAAGATCTTGATGAGGAGTATTTAAATGTATGGATGAAGAAACGTCAGATTGCCAGTATTGCAATTGAGGGCCGCGAGGAACAATTAGATCTTCTGTATGAGGCGATAGAACAAGACATGAAAGTAAGATCAGCAATATTCATACAGCATATGGTCAGAGTTATATAGGTGTGCATGTTGAATGTCCCCACACCTCTCGCATTAACGTCACTTTTGATTGACTCTATTCCTTTTTAAAAGCTTATAGGTGCTACAGCCATTGAGGACAAACTTCAAGAAGGGGTTGCAGAGACTATTGCCTGTCTAAGTCTAGCTGACATAAAGATTTGGGTGCTTACAGGAGACAAACTGGGTGAGTTTAGCAGAACTAGTGATCAGATCCGATGATTTTTTAACAGTTGCCTAGCTACAGCGAGCCATCTGTTGTGTACACGTGATTGCAGAAACAGCGATGAACATCGGTTATTCCTGTAACTTGCTGAGGAACGACATGAATGAGGTGTTTGTCATTTCTGGCCAGACTCTGGCGGAGGTTCTGCAACAGCTGGGGTAATGCACAGCTCTTTTTCCCCCACCTCTCCTGTCACAATAGGTTGTTTCTAATCCTCTAAAATCATGGGTCCTGGACAGAACCAACAATGAGTTGACTTGAGTACATTTCAAGTATATTTCTCAAGTACACTTGATGTAGCAAGTATACGAATACAAATGTACTAGTAGTATACTTTTAAATGTACTATTTTAATACTCGGGACTAAATTGTCACCTTTTTTAGTATACTTTGTAGTGTACTTTGAAACATACTTTTAGTAAACTTTGAAGTACATAGCAAGTAAACTACAAGTACACATATTTGGAGAGAATCTGTTACTTTAACAAAATGTTCAGTTTTACTTTGTAATGCATGTTACACAGCACACATAATATTCCAGGACACAGCAGGTGCTGCTACTTCAGCCCTTGTTGAAAGTGCTACATTTCCCAAGAACAAAATTAGAAAAAATAATATAATCATAGGATGGTAGAAGGAAGTACAACTTTCATACTGACACTTATAGTCACGGTGCACATAAATCTGAACATTGACATAATCCAATCTAATAATCTAATACAACACACATACTACATGATAAACAATGCATTTACACTTCTACCAGACATGAAATAAGGCAGAAATTAAACAATAACACATTAAAACACGGGATTAAAAACATATACATATAACATTTACACCATTGCAAAAAACTTAATGTTACATTTCTCTAAAATGCTTTGTGCACAAATATTTATTTTGCATGCACAAACGATGCACAAATGAAATAATTTGATTGACATTCTTATCAAATGGGGTGCCAATTTGGAGGTCCTCGTTGAATGTTCTAAGAACATGAAATAGGCTGTATGACAGTTTGTAAGTTTAACGTATCATAGTTTACTATATATATTTGAGCTATACATTATATTTCTAAGTTGCTATTCATGTCATTTTTTTCTTGTCAGTAAAGGTAGAGTATAGTTTTGATAAGTATTCTTCTGATAAGTAAATAACAAGTATACTTAAGTATACTTTCATTAAGTATATATCTGATATCTGATCTGAAGTATATAACATGTATACTGAAAGTATACTCTCGTATATTTAGTTTGAAAGAAGTATACTAGTAGTACACTTGAATAAACATTTTTTGTAAGGGCGGTGCGGCGATATTCCTTTGCTTGGACGTTAGAAGGGAGGAGGAAACATCTGAACAAATTTAGACATACAAGGTGCAAAATATATATATATATATATAATGACATGAGTTCACCCAAACAAAAATGTTGGGTGCAGCGCAAGCTGGTTGCAACGCGAGCAGCCAGCACTTTGCGTGTCGCAGGCCGTGGACAACCCATCGTTTAACAGTGCAAACTAAAAATGGGTTTCTGATGGTTTCAGAGCGCAGCGGTGTCATTATCGTGTTGCAATGCCACACGTCAGATGCACGGGGTCGTTTGCCCATGCTCACCTCTGCCTCTGTGTTGGGTTACCAGGTTCCACGACACATATTCCACACACAT
The DNA here is from genome assembly GCA_026546735.1 of Forbesichthys agassizii. Classification (NCBI taxonomy): domain Eukaryota; kingdom Metazoa; phylum Chordata; class Actinopteri; order Percopsiformes; family Amblyopsidae; genus Forbesichthys; species Forbesichthys agassizii. The sequence continues at coordinate 3,014 of JAODLL010063985.1, forward strand.
TAAATGAGAAACATTATTTGGATTTTGTATCACTATGAAATCGGGAGAATAGTCAAGAGCAAAGCGGGAGACGGAGTTAAACATAGGGAGACTACCGCGTATCTCGGCTGTGTTGGAAGGTAAGGGCTGCAGCCTGCACGGCTGAACAATGTTGGATGTATAAAATAATGTAGCCTACTGACCAGCTAGGTTTCAATAAAAGCGGAAAAACTCACAGGACAAACTAGGATTCCTGAATTCAACATTGATAAGTCTGTCTCTCAGGCTGCTGTAGAATGAAACCACCAATGAATCACACACTCACCACTGCCTGATTGTTGTTACCCCGAATGTATTTATTACTTTTGAGCTGGTCGGTTATAATCTATCCCTTTTAATAAATGTTTATGTTACTTATAAATATCGGATGTTGATTATCAAATTTGAGCAGGGTGCAGCTTTCGCTGGTGATTGGAATTTTCTAATAACACAAATGGTCAGTCGGACAACAGCTATTATGCTCCATGTGTAAGATTGTTCTAGATCACTTGCCTGCTGCTGAATTTGGATGTTGGGTTTGTCAAAGCTATAAACTATATAGATGTCTGTCCCTTTAAAAATGTGGTGGCTGAACAGCCAATCACAGTCCAACAAGGGGCGTGGCGTTTGTATTTCTCTCGGCACCATGAGAGGGAACCAGCTCATGATTAGTAGGGACTCACAAGCCAACCAACTAACCATTCACCACAATGTAGTTTTATGCTACAGCTCTGTTGGACATGTGAAAATAAACCATGCTTTTTAGCGCTGGATGATAAATATTAATCAATGTTAATAGGTGATAGTAACGAGCTATTACCCACATAATTTAACGTTATAATATGTGTGTAGTTGCATGATACTAAATAAAAATGTATTGGCCTGTATGGTAGCTATTATTGCGGTGGACGTGTTCCCCCCCCTTCCCCCTAATTTCGACGCCCTTGTCCCCTCCGGATCCCTCAGCATGACCCCCCTCCTGGGGGGATCGGTAATTAACAAGTCAAAAGGATTACTGCTTGCCGGTATGTTAAACCATGTATGAGGGTACGTGATCTTGCTCAAGCCGACTTCCTAATACCCTGTTAGATCAAGTGGTCAGCTAAAATTTATAGTGAAGCAGGAGGCTGTATTATTTTTGAACATGTTTGTGCTCCCGTTACTCACAAGCGTTACATAAAATGCGTGATCCATAGCTATAGCCGCAGAACATACCTCTGACCATTGCATGTTTTTGTCCGTAAAACCTTCTCTACGTGATATAGAGACAACACAAGACAATAGCCCTGGCTATTGTCTTGGACTTGCAACATGCTTTATGCGCAGAGTTTAAGCTGCTTCCGTCAGGCCGGAGGTTGGTCTCCCTACCTTGCAGGGGCGGCACCAGAATATTTTCAGTAGAGGGGCACAGGAGGGGCAAGAAGAAAACGGGGGGGGGGGTCACTTAAATGCTGTAATTCTTTTTAAACGGATCATTCAATTAAAATAGGGAGGGGGCACATGCGATTTCTGGGGGGACACATGGCACTCCATGCCCCCCCATTGGCTCCGCCCCTGCTACCTTGGTCACAAATATATTTAAACTGTCCTTTGTTCCAACTGCCAACGGGTTGTGAATGCGTGTTAGCATCGTATTTTGGGATGACAGTATTTATTATTTATTATACTGTATGTATTGTATGTGTTTTGTGTGTATATGTGTTTACTATTGTCTGTAAGAAAAATTGCCCTGTTGGGACATTAAAGATTTCTACTACTACTACCACTACATATCTTGTCAGATGACACTGCAACTTTCTGTATCTCTTGCTCATAAAATGATCCTTCCATGATCTCCCCATCAAAATCCTGAAAACCAAAAAAACAGGCGGTGTACGAGGTACTCTTTCAACGACTGTAAACAATTAATCTGTGTAGGACTGCTCGTATTTCTTATCAGACTCCTCTCAATTTAGAGATCCTTACTTAATCATTAATGTTACATTTCATATTTAATTAATCCATAGTTTTGTGAGGTATTGAGCCATATAAGTTGAAAAAAACTTCTTGCACATTCAGGGCTGATACTTGAGCAGGCTGCATTTTAATGCTATGGTGAAAGCTATGGTTATGACTATGAACAAGATCGGCAAGCACGTCTACGGGTGTTTTCAGCTGTAAAGAACCGCTACATCCGCGATTTGAGTGTACGATTAAAACGCTCTATCACCGATGCCTTTATTTCACGAGACGTTGCATAGTGTATTGTTTTATGCCTTTTCATTAGCATTGCAAACGTAGTGTTTAAAAACTCTTTACCCTTACCACTCTCCTCTAATATGCTAGCAAATGCATGTGTTACTTCACTCCCCATTTTATTTTTTAACGGTTGTACATAAGCCTTTTTTGAAAAAACATCTATAACTGTCAGAATATATTCGTCGTTCACATCACTCACTTTTGAATAGATCAGCCTGAAATAATAGTAACAGTTTCAACACAAAAAAAGCTATTTAGCAAAAAATGTACCGGGCAGGATTATGAAGTGTATAGCCATCTTCTCCAGATAACGATGTAACGTTTTCCGATTTTATTCTACTTTCCTGTGCTGTTTCCACCAGTGTTGTAGTATTCGAGACCTTAAAAAAGTGAGACCGGTCTCGAGACCACTTTTTTAAGGTACATTTTTTTTAAGGTCTCATTTTTACTCGGATTTGTCTTGGCCTCGAACAAAAAGGTCTCGGGATTTTACTTTGAGAGCGGTCAAGACCACAACTGCGGGAATATAATTATTGCCGCCCGGTGTATATCATTTATTTTCATTTTAGATTCTTATCCAAATAAATTGAGGGCAGGGCAGACAAATGAATACGTGTGTAAAAATTGAAAGACGAGCATGTTTATATGGAACTTAGCACCATGTTAACCCACTCACTCTAACGAAAAAAATTATATGTATATCAGCCATTTTAAAGAAAGAAAATATTTTGTATAATTCTTTAATTACTTTTAAATGTTTTAATTAATAGCTGTCACTTTTTAATTAATAGAGAGTTAAATGCCACTTGTCAGTTTGATGAAAAGTGCCTTCTTATAGTTTTATGATCCCATCCCATCCCCTAAACCATGTATGCCAGACTGTTATATTTGGTGACTTAATGAGTACTACTACTGCTAGGCAATTTTCTGATGCCTTCATAGATTCTCCTGTCACTAGTATTACAAAGTCTGAGCTGTTCTGTTTAATACCCCTAGTACGGTATTCGCGGTACAAGCAACACAAGGTAAAATCTCAGCCCTAGTTTAACAGTGAGACTCTAGCCCTTAGACAAGAGTGTAGGAAAGTGGAGAGAAAATTAAAAAAAGATAAGCTGCACATGTCCTATTGTCATGCTGGCGTCCCGCGGCAGGGCCGGCCCTCCGGTCTGGCGCGCTCTCGCACGCCGTCCCCGGAGTACTGACAGCCAATCTGCGACAGGTGGCAATCAGGGCCCCCACACCTGTTCCTCGTCCCGTGATTGCTCCCCTGTTCTTATATGCTATGCATTTGCTTTCACCCATTGCGGGTTATTGTTTGTAACTGTCATTAAAACCTGTTATTATTTTCTTACCTCCGTTTAAGTTACACCTATGAAATATTGAGAGATGTATCTAGCATCCTACCAACAATATTGTCAAAGCATCTTCATCAAGAATCTTTCAGATATCATTGCTAAAAATGCACAGTCTGAAAACCTTGTTTAGTGCAATAAAAATTGCACTAAATCATATTGTTGTACTCCGCAATGTTACTCTTGAAATGACTGAACATTTTTGAGTTTCTATATCAGCAGGATTAATATTAGATCTCGTATCTCACCTACTGATTTTGACCGACATAAATTAAAACCCCATAAATTAAAAACCGTATTGAATGTACCCGACGACAAAACAAATCCATACCCGAAAAGTACTGTGGATTTTTTTAAACACTAGAAACACTTACAAAATATCATTGTATTCATTGTCTTCTCAAATTAGTTTGTTTATCTGGATTTTGGGGCTCTAGTTTTATAATTATGGTCTAAATGTGTGTCTTTAAGAACACGAAAAATATAGACTAATCATAAAAGCAAAGATCCCACTTGTTGGCATGTCGGCTAGCATGTCGGCTAACTTAAGCTAATAGTAGCGGCACTTCGCTGTAGAACAGATGTTCGTCCACGCCAGTAGTGTCTGTAGCATAAAATGCAGTTCTGTAAGAATCTCCCCCACACACTTGAGTCATGCAAATGTGTCCCTGGTATACCCGCATCGTGCGTCGTCTCCTCCTTATCATAAGCAGAAAGGAAGCCCGGGGTCTCCCGAAATCGGTTACTCGACAGCGTTGAGATAAGAAATGTATTAATAATAACAATAATATAATAATAAACTTTATTTGTATAGCACCTTTCATACACAATGTGCAACTCAACGTGCTTTACAGTTAAAAACATTTGAACAAAGGATGAAGGAAACAAATGCAATTAAACAAAAAGAAATAAGATACAACGGAAAACTAGGTAAAAGCAATGAAAAAAATAAAAAACATTATTGTAAATACCAATAACCCACCAGGACTCCAAACCAGGCATTTGGTGGGACTCTAACCCACCAGGATTCCAACCCAAATATTCTTAAATGATTTACCCACACATTTGGTGGGACTCTAACCCACCGTGACTCCAACCCAGGCATTTGGTAAAACTCTAACCCACCGGGATTCCAACCCAAATATTCCACAGAAATTAAAATTACAATATCATAAAATACATATAAGGATAAAAACATAGGCTAAACAGTGTGGTTAAGTAAAACCCACCAGGACAAGCAAGTAAAAGTATCCTTTACATGTTAAGGGGCACTGGCCCTTATAGTATAGTACTAGTATACTAGTATAGTAATAGTATTGCTCAACGGCTCTAATGAAGCTGCTGTTTCGTCAAACCATGGCAAAAAGTGGAGTTTGGAGTTTATTTTCAGTTTCAACATTTGTAATTGCTTCTATTAATATATTAAGCTATGATTGAGACACCTGGAGAGATGTGATTGGGAGGAATGGCCTCCCTGATTTAAACCCAAGTGGGCTTTTGCTGTTAGACTTCTGTGATAGTCAATAAACTGTCTATAACAAACATCGTGTTTGAACATAAGGATGCTCATCAGTGTATGTAGTACCAGAGCACCCTAGGCCGAAGGCTGATCGATTTTGTGATCATATCATCTGATCTGAAGCAGCATGTTTTGGACACTTGGGTGAAGAGAGGGGCAGAGCTGGCTACCGACCACCATCTGGTGGTGAGTTGGATCAAGGGGTGGTGGAAGAATCTGGACAGGCGGGGCTTATTTGACATCCCAGTGGAGGTTGGGGACATTATACCTGAGTGGGAAATGTTCAAACCTTCCATCGCCGAAGATGCGGCAGAGAGCTGTGGTTTCAAGGTCTTAAAGGCCTCAAAGGGCAGTAACCCTCAAACACCGTGGTGGACACCGGTGGTCAGGGAAGCCATCCAACTGAAGGAGGAGGCCTTTCGGGATATGTTGTCCCGGAATACTCCAGAAGCGGTAGCAAGGTAGATTGGCCCGAAGGGCTGCAGCATCTGCTGTAGCAGAAGCAAAACAGCGGGTGTAGGAAGGGTTTGGAGAAGCCATGGAGAAAAACTTTTGGTTGGCACCAAAGTGTTTCTGGAAAAATGTCCGCCACGGAAGAGCGGTAGGGTTGGTTACCGAAACATGGTTCCAAGTTGGAACCGAATCAAAAATGGCAAAAACTGGGTATTATTTTTTATAAATGAAGGGAAAAAGAAACCTTCCTGAATCATGTCAGTGTCACCAACATTAAATATAGCCTAAATTGAAAGTTATGACATTTTCCCTCTTGAAATATGTTGTATTTATTCTCCCAAAAATATTGGAATCGGAACCGGGAATCGATAAGAACGATACCCAACCCTAGAGAGCCGGGTACCCTCCAAGCTGTGTCCTACAGCAAGCATGGGATGCTGTTGACCTCAACTGAGGAGGTAATTGGGCGGTGGAAGGAACACTTTGAGGAACTCCTGAAGCCAACTGACTGAAGAGCTCTATGGTAGAGACAGAGCTGGAAGCTGATATGGGATCATCCTCAATGTCCCGGTCACTAAGGTAGTCAAACAACTCCAGAATGGCAAAGCCCCGGTGATTAATGAGATCCGTCCAGAAATGCTAAAAGCTTTGGATGTGGAGGGAATGTCTTGGATGACACGCCTCTTCAACCTTGCGTGGAAATCGTGGACAGTGCCAAAAGAGTGTCAGGTGGTTCCCGTCTTCAAAAAGGGGGACCAGAGAGGGTGTGCCAATTACAGCTTTATCACACTACGCAGCCTCCTTGGTAAAGTCTACTCCAAGGTGCTGGAGAGGAGGATTCGGCCGTGGAACAACGGAGCAACTCTTTACTCTCGCAAGAATCCTGAAGGGGTCCTGGGAGTAGGCCCACTTTTGTCCGAGTGACTTCTAGCCACTATGTTCGCAGCTCTAATATGCTCAGTTGCGCATTGTTATGAAATCCCCGTGCACAAGGACAATCGTACGGCGCGCACTGGGTACATGTTCCAAACCTGGTTCCACTTCCAACAGGGTGAGTGCGTAACATGCATGTTGAAATGTGTGTTTTGCTGTTCAAATCGGGTCTCGGAGCTATTGGAACACACTCCCTTATTAGCTACCTAGTCATTACAGCTAGCTAAAGCTAACAGGCAAGACACTAGCAAAACTGGTGGAAAAAATGCCGGCGAACAATACATGCTCGTATGGTTAGAATGACGAGCTCATATGGTTAGAGGTGGATGTGCGATCACGCCGCCAGACAGCTTTTAAATTGTGCTGCGTGTTTGTGCAATTACGGTAAAGACCTGTGTTTACCATACTCTCACATGAAGCTACATTGTATGCCATCACAATATTACGATCTCTATAGTACAGTCAAATTATACATCGTTTCATATGGCTATTAATCTAAATAGGAAGTTATAAGAATATTTGTGTATAGCCTAACTTTTAAAGATATATTCAATTCAAAATGAGTTTTGCTCAGATTTCTATATTCTTGCTGGTTGTCCTTCTCTACCTTGAATACATCCACATTAAATATGGAGACGTTTTTACATTAATGGCGAAAAAGTGTGGAAAAAATACAATATACCTATGTGACCATGTCACAAGCAAATCTACTTCAGCAGATATTTTATAATAGGTCAAACCTGATAATGTAGGCCCTAATATTATAATAATATTATACTTGGTTTCAATTTTTACTTTGCTACCATATTTTTGGCTGTACTCTTAATTTTTGTGTCTGCGCTCCTAAATGTTTTAATTTAGGAGTATTATGTGTGCTCCTTGGGAATAAAGTCAGTGTAGCCGTGCCAGCTGTATCCAAGGTGAACAGAAAAGCCAGTGCAAAGCAGTATGGGCTGTTTTCAGGTGCCAAATCATTTTACACAGTCTGTAATTAATGCCTTCTGTGGACGTCTAATTCATGGGACCCCAGCTTAGTCACACACACACACCAGAATGTTACTGACACTTGCTAAAAGGTGAACATAAAATATTAGTATTAGTTTCATAGGAGGTTTTCATAGACTTGGCAAATGCATTTTTCAGAAGTTTTAAGTACTCCATTGTGGGTGCAAATATTCGGAGGCTTTTATTGTTCATATCGATATCGGAATTATATCAAAAATTATTAAGTATATCGTGATATAAATGTTGGCCATATCGTCCAGCACTAATTCAACATTTGCAGATGACCAAATCTGTAAATATAGTTTTTGATACAGTAACTGGTAGGTCACCATAGCATTAACAAATAGTCTGCAGGACAGGCACATAATCAAGATTGATGCTCTGTGCACATCAATAACTACTTTAGATTAATATAGGCTATTGTTCAGAAACATTAAATGGATTAGAAATAGGCTGCTATATCCTGGATGTCTTACCTACTTGTAAAAAACCAAATACCTCTATCTGAGCCAAAAAAACAAAACAATGAATGCCAAACCACTGCTTCATTGTTGTTCTCAGAACTAAGTTGTAATCCTCTACCGGTACTGGTCACTCTCTCCTCTCCCAGACCCATTGTCATAAAAGTGGCACGGAGAAATTGTTTCATTCATAAATTGTCGGCTACACACATGGGTACGAACGAGTACTATCTAAAAACTTGTCCCTCCGGATTGCAACAATTCATTTTCTCAGAGTTTCGGCATCGGAGGAAAATTTATGAAAACTAAGTACTGTGTTGTATGTACTAGGGTGCTTGACATAAAGGCACACAGCAATGTTAGGGTGTAGTGCGATATGTTAATTGAAACTTAAACTTATTACTATGACACATCTTCACATTAGATTAAATCAGAGCAGCTGTATAAATATCCAAAGTGATTCAACTGTTCCAGATTCTACCGGAATTGCCTCAGCACAACCATGTGCATATAGCCTATCCTTCAAAATCAAGCTAACTATCTGTTTTTTTTTTCAAGGTGACATACTCAACCTTTAAGTGCTGGATGGCAAACAACTTTCTCCAACTTAACGAGAGTAAAACGGAAGTTCTAAAATGGATATTATTTGGCACCCACAATTCTTTTGAAGACTTTTATGATCATTTGGGCCACTTGTCTATAAATGTGCACCCCCATGCAAGATATTTAGGTTTTACCTTTGATTCTCCACTAAACTCCTTGACGCCAATTGAGGCGTATTTGTCACACACCAGTTCCAGTCATGCTGTAGTGGAGATAGCGTATGTATTCCCCCAATTCTGGTTTGTGCATGTTCAGTGCATACGTAGGAACCTTATGCATGCACTGGTTTCTTCTAGGACCAGCCGGAGTGGCAACTACATCTGGTTCTAGGAAGCTTATTTTTTTTATATTTAATGTTCTTTTGAGGCTGCAAATATGACGGAATTGTGCAAAAGGAGTTAACCCCTTGAGGCCTGAATATATTTCTCATTATATAAAAACATTTATTTTGTGTGTGAGATTGTACATTTTTATATACTACATAGAATATAATATGTAGGCATGATGCATATTTGCACAGTGGGATCTAGTGGCATCTTGCCCGACCCAAGTTGCGCCAGGGTCAGCTTGGGTTTCACGGAGGTCCCGCCGATTTTTACCTGACCCATGGTGCAGGGGTCAGCGGGGTCTCAGTGGCGTCTTGCCTGACTCAAGGTGCGCCAGGGTCGGCTTGGGTTTCACAGAGGTCCCGCCGATTCAGCATTCAGTTATACTCTAAATATACATCCACCTATTTTTGTAGTAGCAGCAGATATTATAATAAGAATTAACCAGAATGACATTTCAAGAAAATACACATGAGTGCTAAAAAAATATCATTATTTATATGCAGCCATTTTGGCCAAATGTAGCCATTCTGGACAGAGAGAGCGAAGTCGCGACCAGCAGAAATCGTCAAATAACGTACAAAATATTACTCGCACGAGGTTTATTCCAACATTGTTAGCTGTAAAAGCAATCGATAAGCTGATACATATGTTTTTTTATTTTAGCACAACTTAACCATAGCCAGCAGGTACAGTTGTGCAATGTGTACAGAAGCATCAAGGACATGGGTTTGGCCTTGCTGACGTACCCTTCCTCCCATGCTGGATTTCCAGGTTCGAGTACCAGTGCCGGATCGACCCAGTTACATGGACATTCATTTTCTTTGTTTCTACATATGACCTTGGAACTATGTCTGCCATAGAGTGTTGGTGTAAGGTAAACAGTTGATCAGCATCCTCATTCCCCACCATGATAGGATATGACAGGAAACTATAGTACCGTCCTATTGTCCCTGCTTTTAATGTTCAAACAAATGTGCTAATTTGCTTAATGATTCATCTTTAAATGTATTGAGAACTTTAAACATAAAAAATGTACAGTTTAAGGTCAAAACGACTAGAGTTAACCAGTATAAAGCTTCTTTTTATAAACCTTCAACCAACTTCCTGTACTTTAATTTCCCATTGAGGGCTCAACATTTTCTTATGTTGGAATCTATCGCTAACATGAGGTTATGGCTGTCATATTTTTCTACAGCTATATTTTCTAGGCAATTTAGCGTTATTTTGTACTGAGATTTACTCACAACTTGCACCTGAAAAGTGCAGATGTTATGTTGTACAATGTATGCTAAAGCTTGTTACAGTTGTACATCATCAGTATATATTTTCTAGATAGTTATAAGGTACCCCCCACAAAGATACAATTATTTTAAAATCTCAAAGTTGAGTGTTTTATTTAATTTAAGGTATAACACGTTTTGATAGAAGAAATTGGAACACTGGCCACTGTAATCACCTGCTTGGACATCTTACTGTAAATTACAATATGTACTTTCTTTGTCATTCATTTAGACAACTATGTACAATTTTTTCTTCTTTCAAATATACTGTTACTTTATAACACAATATCTCTGTTGCTGTATGTTAGTATGTAAAGAACTTTGGGAAATGGAGACATTTAGCACAAGTTTTACCATCAAGGCTGCCTATGATGTCCTGCCAACTCCCAAAAATTTCAGCCGGTATGGCTGACCCCACAAGTTCCCTCTGTCTGATCTAGCAACACTTAAACACATCCTGGTAGACTGCAAGACCAGCCTCACCCAAGGCAGATACACTTGGCGGCACAACCAGGTGTTACGGTGTCTTGCAGCAAGTCTGGAAAATCGGCGGATGAACATCAACGGGCTTCCTCTCTCTGGCTGACAACTGCATTTGTCCGGGAAGGTGAGAGTCAAGCCAGGCCTGTTACAGCAAGACCGGGCACTGGGCAGCTAGGCGGGGCACGTGACTGGAAGATGGTGGCAGATTTAGGCCAAAGCTTGCAGCTGATGCACAACAGCGTGGTTGGAAAGTGTAGGGTCGACCGGTCGAGGTGGGCTGCAGAGGGTTCATGGGCATATAGACATCTAGGCTACTGATAGGAGATGCGAGGGAGATGCCACCGGCAGGCAGTTAAGGACCTGTCCAGAGAGGCTGAAGATGGTAGTCAGTGGCTCTGGATGAAGAGAAAAGACTTCACCTGTAGATGGCAGCTAGGGAGTGACTCCGGGACACCGGAAATCACTGCTGAACCCTCTGGAGGTGTCGTGGGCCTGTCAGCGAAACATCAAGGAAAGAGGGCGCCCACTTGATAACGCGGAAGGTGCCATCACTCACTTGACAACCCCACAGTATCTAGGCAGCAAGGTTCATGTGCAAAAATGTGATACTAACATCTAGTCCTACATAATACATCTGTTTCCATACTTTGTAGGAACCAAGCTAATGTATCATGTACGATCATAAAGCTATGTCAGTCCCAAACCTGCTTTGCTATGTTTGTTTTAGGGACACGTTTAAGCGTTATGCGATTGATGTATGTTGTAAATGATGCTAAACAGTACTATTGGATTGGTTCCACAATTTAAGATATCCCGTGATATGCCTGCGCAAATTAACAATTCAAATATACTGTACGTTTGTAAAATATATGACCAAACCAGAGCTGTCAAGAAATGTGATTAGACTTCTTAGAATTACGTTGTATCAAACACAAAGAATTGTGTACTCTATCGATGGGGACCTATGAACACGCAAACAAGCCTTTAGCCCACCATCTAAAACTGATTGAAGGTGGTCGAAAATGTGGCTAATTGAGGAACAATTTGGGATTGTGAGTGGGAAACAAGATCTTATGACCTCAATCTTGCCAGTGAAGAAGGTCAAAAAGTCTTCACAAGTCTGAGATGTGGCATCAGGAAATACAGATGCAGTTCAACTGTCGATTGTATTGATTTAATTTATATTTAGTTATTTGAGATAATGTCAGAGAAATGTGTCGCTCTTGCTGTTTTAACAATTTGCTGGTATTGAAATAAGCAATCTCTCAAGATTTTGAAAGACACTTTTTCCATATGTAATGAAGTCCATCCACCCTCTCCTATGCAGAGAATGGATGCTCTACCAGGCACGCCACAACCTGTAATTTGAGTTTTGAGCACAACCAGTTTTGATAAATGCATTTGTTCTATTATAAGATGTAACAGTTTATATGCTGGTGCGATACAGCTGTAGCTGCATGTGATCCCCTAGATGGCAGTTGTCAGCGGACAAATATTTTTGCAACCTCTTACATTTTCCAGGGCCGTTTACAGCAATTTCCATTTTTTGATGAATACAAATACTTTCTCTGACACAATAAATACAAATAGTGGGCTCTCAGCAAATCTCTATTCAATTCACTTGTCTGTGAAGACAACTAATTATTTTCCTACAATAAATAAATAACCGTAAAAGCACAATATTTGGCATGGTGAAAGAATCAGAGAAAATCAGAACCAGACTATCAGGCTTTAGAAAAAAAAAACTGGTAATCATAATCCGCCAGGAAAAACGCGATCAGTGCATCCCTAAGACCAATATAAATCACAGCGCACTTACAATTCCTGAGGCATGTTTGGGCTTGACATTGTAGTTGGCTTTTTCTTTGGCTTGACGGAAGCACTCCTCTGCAACTTTTAACCTATAAAAACACAAGTACAGTAGCTGTAAACATGTGACACAGCTAAACCATACCTGCTATTACAGGTGCAACAATCTAGCATTGTTTATTTGTGTTATCCTTGTCTTATTTTATCCTCAAAACAAGGGTTTCAAAATTGTTCATATAATTTTGCATTTAACATTTTTTTAAACTCTTGTGTAAATAATAAACAGACAATACTGTATATCTTTATTACATTTCACAACTTCTTTTACCTCCAGCATGACTGTAATACAGATTCATGGCACTGCACACATTTAATCAAGTTAACACATTTGTATATCTAGTTTCCAGATTTGCTAGCATAATATTTATATAAAACTTGAGTTTTTGAAAATGTATATAAAATATCACAAAAGTTGATTATCACTATATCACTTGGACACTGACAGGGCTGCTGTCTTGTTGCAGGATGCATGCACAAGTGACACAGAAGAGCAGGTTCATTAGTAGTCCAGGTGGTATGTGAAATGTATGTTCAGTTTTAAGCATGAAACTTGGTACACTTGTACAGTTTGGGACCCTGAACATTTTGAGAAATGGACCGATTGAAAAATCAGCGCTACAACCACAGCACCAACGGTTGTATTATTCTCCTGCTTGTCACAATAAAAACACTGTTCTTTTATTCTGTCATCTCCTGCCTCTGCTTCCTACACTTGGGTCTTCGTCCCTCCTCCGGCCGTATCCTGACACAAATAGCCTATTTGTACTTCACAAAGGCAGTGTTGTGCATTGTTTTCAAAATAGGCTGTGCTAATATGCCTTTTTGTTAACATTAATAAACGACAACAACGTAGGATAGTTAGATTTCCCGATATAGACATCTTTAAAAGAAAACGTAAAACATACCATTTTAGCATTTTTCAGTCTATAGTTAACTTTTATTTTAAAATGTCAACTGTTTTAACAAATGTTCTTAGTGGGTAAAAAAGCGGCGAGCCGCTGATCATGGTATTGTAAGATATTAAGGCAAGCAGCCCATTGCATGGTAGCCTAACCGCTATTAAATAAAGCATCCTGCAACTGGTGGGCGGCTGGTAAAACGCTTTGCAAAAACGCAAAAAAGGGTTAGGCCTTTCCACATTCGTTCCTACCATTCCTTGTCAACTGGCGGTCATTATTATTCATTGGCCTAAATGGCTACACCTAGCGCTGATGCAGGCATCAATGAGGAATCTACTTTAGCCAAATCCCATTGGTGGCATGGCATATAGGCCTCTTGTGATTAAAACTTTTCATCTCTTTCCACAAAGTGAGGAGACATCAGTTTACATACAGAATAAGAAATGTATGTACCCTATTGGTCCGAATATAGTACAACCCTGAATATAAGGCGGGGGGGGGGGGGGGGGGGGGGGGGGGGGGGG
>JAODLL010063996.1:0-12500 GCA_026546735.1 Forbesichthys agassizii
AATGACGTAGTGTGAAGCACTTTGTGTTACATGAATTTGTATGAAAAGTGCTATATAAATAAAGATTGATTGATTGTTGTTTTCCCATCTTAATTCTGACCTAACACCAGATTAATTATTATTAATCTATTCTAGCCATGCCTAAATTGGTTTATTTTGTATATATTTCCCTAAATCCTTTTGGTTAAAATATGTATTGTTTCTAGAATGTATATTCCTGCATTGCCCTGTTAAAAAATCTAGCATAAATGGTCCAGGCTGGTTCATACGGGTTAGTGCTGGGGTAGTGCTGGTCTAGCTGATATACCACCACACCAGCAACCAGCATGGGATGCTGGTACATCAGTAAACAACATGGGATGCCAGGGTACAAGCAAACCATACCTTATGCTTGTGACCAGCAATGCTTGATTTTTTAGCAGGGTGGTCAAATCAGTATGTCTCAGACAAATGTTATACGGTATATTTGATCTAACTTTGTATTTGCCTTTTTTCAATGTAAGATGTCCTTGAGAGTTTTAAAATGCTTCCTAAATAAAATGTATTATTATTATTATTTTTTTTTTTATTATTATTATTATTATTATTATTATTATTATTATTATTATTATTATTATTATTATTATTATTATGTACCATACGTTTAAGACTACAACACCCACAATGCATTTCCCTGAATGCGCTTACTAATGACGTGACCTACTAAGAAGAAGAAGAAGAAGAAGAAGAAGAAGAAGAAGAAGAAAAAAAGAGGGAAAGTCAAGACGTCAAACGGGTGCTGTTAATGCTACAGTACGTGTTTATGTTGCTGTTAATGCTACAGTACGTGTTTATGTTGTTTTCCCCAGTGCCTTTTTCTGCGGTTTCAGTGTAAGAATATCAGCTGGAGTTTTAATTCAATTAAGCGTTTTTCTGTTTACAATTACATTTGCGTAGCTGCAGCGAATTAGGCTACACATGACAGTACGGTACGAATATATAACATTACTTGTAGCCTAAATTATTACAGTACACTCACCCAGAAGAAGAGATAGATTAAAACGTTTTTATAGCACATTACCGCATTTCTAATACGAACTTGTACAGGTACCAGTAAGACTGACACCATGCAGAGAATTTCCCGATTAAAGCGTGAACTTCAGATGTTGAGCACCGAGCCACCCCCTGGGATAACGTGTTGGCAAACCGAGGAAGAGATTGGTGAACTTCGGGCACGTAAGTAGTTTCAGACTTTGTTTGAACAAAAGTTGATTGGTAATGTGTTGGCATTCCACCTGTTTGATTATTTTTTTCCCTTGGCTTGCTCTGGTTTGCAGAGATTGTTGGAGGAGAGGGAACTCCATATGAGGGGGGAGTCTTCTCCTTAGACATCAATGTTCCAGAGAGGTAGGCTATATCAAGTCATAGTACATATTCAGGTACTTCTACACAGACCAGGCTTCGTAAAAGCAGCAAAAAATGGCAAACACCACTCACAACAACAATGAAGGGAGAATTGTTGTTGATTTGAGCTTGAAGTTAGCAAGCATTCTCGAGAATTACATACCCTGCTCTATGACATTGTGCCACTAGAGTCTAGATGTCACACTAAGCACCATCATTTCAGAACAAATGCTTTGGAGCAAAACATTTACAGATAAAAGGCAAAGGTACTCAAGACTGTGTATATAACATATTGTGAAGGAACAGCGCATCACATAACCCACGATTGCGAATCCTTGAAAATAAAATGTCTTCCTTGGTTCTTCTTAATTAGTTATCATATTGTGTATATTATACCATTATAATAGTATAATACAATATTATTACAAATTTTACCATAAACAATTATACTTTTCAGCGCCAGCAATACTCATATATTCATGTTTAAAATATTTCTATTAAGCCCATATTTAAGCTTTTCTCTTCTAGGTACCCATTTGAACCTCCTAAAATTAGATTCTCAACTCCCATCTACCATCCAAACATTGATAATGCAGGAAGAATCTGTCATGATGCCCTCAAACTTCCACCCAAGGTACTAGTAACGCATCCTACAGAAATGCTTTAATTTGAACATCATCTATCGCTGTGCCATATCAATACACCAGTATAGATAACTATCTTAATCAGTGTTGGGCAAGTTAATCGTGAATGGTATTAAAGTTACTATTTACTTATTACTCCGTCAAAAAGTGATAATGATATTAATTTACTGTATTACTGGGTATTAAAAGTATTCAGTTACGTTACTAGTTACATTACTGGATTACTTTCACAATCACTAGCCTGCCTCGCCCCCTCTGAAAAATGACAACATGTGTAGCCAGCTCATTTTAGAATAGAATCCTCTTTATTGGAACAATAACTAACCTTAGGCGTCAACAATCAATCAAACCAGTAAAACATTGCAGCCTCTCAATCCATTAATTGCAGCCTCTCAATCCAGGTGATTGGACAGGTTGGTTCAGTTAGCCTACCATAAGCTTGCTAGCACCAAAAATCTTGTTCTTGTAACGCAGTAATGCAGCATTACTTGGATTAGTAATTGTAATATTACTGTTTTGGAAATAGTAATTAGTTACTAGTTTCTAGAAAAATAAAAAATATTACAGTAACTAGTTACTGCCCAACACTGATCTAGATTGATTGAAAAACCCTGTGTTGTTGTCTAATGAATGCGGCTTACTTTCATACAGGGTGCTTGGAAACCTTCCCTCAACATCTCTACAGTTCTAACGTCCATACAGCTGTTGATGGCTGATCCCAACCCAGATGACCCACTTATGGCTGATATAGTAAGTGTCTCTCGAATGCACATGTCCATAGCACACTACACAGTGTTTCCCACACAGACTTGACTTGGACAGGCCGCCCAGGTATATTAAAAACTGCCAAAGTATATCTGGCAACCCATCTCAGCCTGTCATTGTTTTTGTTTTAATATGTCAGAAAGATGCCAACTGTCAGACGACACTGACTGTCATTGGCTAGTGTAGTTTCTTCACAGCTCCTATTGGTTCAAATGAGTGCTCGTCTGTGACAGCAATGCTTGATCATACTTTTTCATGATCGATGATGAAAACGCAATAATAAATGAGTGAATCTATTAAATTAATCTAAACTTTATTAAATCGGCTACGTTACATGATGTAACATTTTATTCCAATAGTCTAGCACATAGTCCAAAACCTAACAACTCACCAACGCCGTAGGTTTGATTGATGCAGTCTGACCAAACAGAAAGCTGATTTGTTCGTATCCATGGTCCCTATCTGCCTATTCTGTCCGTCAAAAAATACTTGCCGCCTCAGTTAAACTTTCAGTTGAATCGTAACTAATCATTTTCTGAAAGAGGGAAATCTGTAGCCTATTCAATGGACTATTTGGATAAACTGAAATATCACGGACGTACATCCAAACACACGGCATTACATGTACTGACGTCTTTTCTCTCTCACTCTCGTTCTGCATTCTGCTTCCGTATTAATTAACCTGATTGTATCTGCTATTGTAGCCTACAGTCGTGTACGCATATTGAAAGCCCACACACAGTTCTGACTGCCCGCAAACAATCCTGACTGCCAGATTGGCATTTTAACATGTTATGAAACGTGTTTTTAATGGAGTTTTGAGAACGAGTCGTTCAAGAATACCAATGAGAATTCGACCCTAATTTATGTCATTAATGATTATTCTTTATTTACTTTGGGTAGCATATGCCTGTATACAGGTCTTTCAGCAAGCCCTTTGATTCAAAAATTGAATATGCCCCCAGCCGGCACTGCTCACTAACCTGACAAGACCAGGTATCTGTGTCTGTTAGACACATCCATCTCGGGAGCCGTCCATTGAAACAGATTCAAGAGGGCAGGCGCTTTCAAAAAAAGACTTTACATGTTATTGGACGAACCAGCAGTCTGTTGTTATCCACTCTTGCAGTAGAAAAATCAGGAGAAGAATGGACTTATATTTTCCATTGAGAAAAGCCTTTTCTCCTCTAATAAACTCTAATAAAACCGATGCTATATTGTATTATCTAGGCGTTTTCTACTCAAGTTGTTTCCAGGTCGACTATTTCCCACGGCCGTAGCTAAGCTACGACACTGATTGGCAGCACACTAGGTTAACCGGCCTGAATCAACTCGATTTCCAAGCTCTTCAGACTGTTTCTCGAGGCGAAGTAAAACTGAAAGCTTGTGAGATCAGGATGGTCGCAAGGCTAACTTCTCACAGCCCTGAGCAGCATTGAGGCAAACTATAACTGACAGCTACCGACTGCTCAGCAGTAATTTATCTGTGGGGTATTTTCACCTAAGCATGTCACAGGTATTACATCCAGACATCAAGAACTGTGTGAACCTACGTTTTTCCTTTTTTAAGACTGTAAACCATCAATACATTTAATTTCAGTCGTCAGAGTTCAAATACAATAAACAACTATTTGTGGAGAAGGCGAGGAACTGGACAAAGAAACATGCTGTGCAGAAGAATATGGTGAGCTCCTCTGCTGTTTATGGTGCACACACTGTTATATTTTACTAGCTGTCTAGTCTCAGCCTCTTCCGTTCATTAGCACTACGTCACATAGGCAACTGTGCGTCTAATACATATACTGTACATGCATTGTAAGCTCGACGCGGGACTCTCTGACTTTCTGGAAGTAATACTGTCAATTTACATTGGATGCTGTCATTGTTCCGGTGCAACGATAGTGCAGTGCTTTATTTGCTAATTTATGATACATTTATTTTAATCTGCAACTGTAGCCTACACATTTTACAGAATTACAATATCTGTAAACGGTCTGTTGTTTTGTTTATCTCATTGCAAGTTTAACGTCTGTCTTGGTGGTTGACTTGCTTAGTTGGTCATCATGCATGTCAATCAAAATATCTGGATTGTCACCCAAACATTATGCATGTAAAGGCTGGCTCTGCAAGTCTAGCTGTCTGACTTAATTTGTTTTACCTGTAGTGATGTGTTATTGCAACAAGGTGGTGCTGTGACCCCATGTATTTATTTGACACTGCAGGGTTAGATTTACGTCAGATGCCACCTCACATTCTGCATGTACACTTAAATATTGCTTAGTATGTGGAAATGTGCAGTGAGTCAATACAGCCATTGTCTGAAGTATAATGTGTGTGCTTGTGCTGTGTGTGTGTGTAATGTGTGTGTTTGTGCTGTGCGTGTGCAATGTGTTTGTGTTTGTGCTCTGTACTGTAGGGTGTGGTAGAGGGCAACAAAGAGAACACTCTGACTCAGACAGCGACATCCCGCAAACGCGAGGCTGTTGATGGACTGGAGCAGCGGGAGGAGAAGCTACAGGACGTAAAGAAATCCTGTGTGTAGCGACCCCCCCCCAACCCCCACAGCCTTTGCGGAAACATACTATAAAATGCTGTAGTCTCACTTATGTGCAAATTATTTTGCCCCGTTTAGTTATTCTATTTGTCCTCTTAATGCATGTTCAATTTGTATGTATGTATGTATGTATGATTACAATTTATACCGTATCTGACAAAATAAACCCAATTCATGTTTAACGTTTTCATGTTTTGAATAAAATAGGACAGTTCAGTTATAATTATGTTTGGTGTCTTGAGTTCAGGCTATAATCACTTTATTCAGGTGTATACAAAGTATGTACATCAAATATATAGCAAGACCATTTTTTTATTTATAAACTAAGAATTTATTTCTTATAATATAAAATTATATTTGCTGCTTAACATAAAAAGGGAGACAAACATTATAAGGCTATAGTGAATCAATAGCATGCTAGTTCAGAGGTAGTTACATTGTATGTACATTTTGCTAGCCTACTCATCATACTAGTTTCATGATGAGTTGTGTAGTTATTTCAGACAAGAGCATGTAAACTGCATTTGCCATGTGTTTCCAGTTGCATTTTGCTGTCACTCAATGCTCCACTATTTTATAAAAAAGCTGTTATACACTAGAAAATAATCATGTTTTGTCAGAGAGAAATATTAGCTTACTCTGGTAGAAATGACCTGATGTCTGATCCCTTTATTTGAAATAAACCTTAGCAATGAGATATAGTTTGTATTTCAAAGAACATAATAAACAAATGTAACCAAACAATCACCTCTATCACCTCTATGCTCTTTATCTTAATTAAACTCATTTCATTAAACATTTACACACATTTTAATTCTACATACGTTTCTACATAATCTCCCCTGGTTAGACCACCCTTTTGTCTGGTGCATAGGTCCTCCATGCAGCGTAAGGCATGTGTATCTATGTGACTCAGTCTGTTTTTTAGGTATTTGAAAGTATAATGTCCTCTGTTATGTGTGATGCCGCAATGCATTGATGTTTCATTTGAATAGTC
Organism: Forbesichthys agassizii; assembly: GCA_026546735.1. Classification (NCBI taxonomy): domain Eukaryota; kingdom Metazoa; phylum Chordata; class Actinopteri; order Percopsiformes; family Amblyopsidae; genus Forbesichthys; species Forbesichthys agassizii. The sequence continues at coordinate 6,344 of JAODLL010063996.1, forward strand.
TTTAATGTAGCCATCATGCACTTATGGCTGCAGTCTGTTCAGGGTGTGTTGCCGTAGACTTACAGTCTCAATTTGGGAACCTTCTTAGGAACTTCAGGATTGAAAGCCTTATAGTCTCAATTTGGGAACCATCTTATCTTCAGGATTGAAAGCCAAGGCTCAGTCTATGATGCTTCTGTGTAATGATGCTCCAGGGAAGTCCATAGTGCCCCAGCAAGCCAGCTCAGGCTGCCCTGAGCCTCAGGGATGTGAGGTGAGTGAGGGATAGATTCCATCCTGATCAAAGCTCCTGAGGCACTCTTCATCTTGAAGGCTTTCTCTTGCCACTGCTCTGTTTCTGTCCCTAGCGCTGGGTGAGGGTGTCTGGCAGGGGATGAGAGCGACTGAGGAGGAAGTGGAGGAGCACTGAGAGAATCTGATTGGATCCAGCCGGGGTTGGAGTGAGGAGGAGGAAGATGAGGAGGAGGTGCTGCCGTGGAGGGTGTCGGCGTCCGCCAGGGACACCTGCACCGTCGAGTCGGAGCAGGAGCTCTTCTCTGTCTCCACGGACGCCAGCGAGTCGAGGGTGCGGTCTCGGAGTAGATGCGGATGCACTTTGGGGCGGGGCCAAAAGGAGAGCTGGGCGGGGTCACGCGTGAAGAGCAGGAAGAGGACGGGGTTGAGGCAGGAGGGCAGCGGCTGCAGCAGCAGCAGCAGCGACTTGAGAACCTCGTCCCCCAGCGAGAGCAGGCCTAGCAGGGAGCACAGGGATAGGAAGGCCACGGGCACGTACAGGAGGCCGTTGGTGAAGATCAGCCAGGCCACGTGCCTGATCATGGCACAGTCCCACAGGCCCTCATACTCCCCCCTCAGCAGCTCCCAGTACAGGCGTATGTAGGAGCCGGTGACCACCAGGAGACACAGGGTGTTCATCATGATGAGCGCCAGGGGGAAGCCCAGGGAGGAGGCCGGCCGGGAGGGCTGCGGGGGCAGGGGCGAGGGTAAGCAGAAGGGGGAGGAGCCGTACTCACCCACCCCCGCCAGCGGCAGGGAGGCCAGGGTGAGTGCCAGCACCACGCAGAAGAGCGCGCACGTGCGCACGCTGCCCAGCGACGGGGACTTGCCGTAGGCGCGCGCGCACGTCACGCTCACGCCGCACTGCACGGCCGCCAGCGTCAACAGCAGCAGGCTCGCCTCGGACGCGAACACCCACGCCCACCCGGTCGCCCGGCAACCGGCGCCGCCCTCCCAGCGGGCCCCGTGGCGGCCGAATTCTCCCAGCGTCAGTGCGTCCACCAGGGCCAGCGTGCACGTGCACACGCCCGTCAGCAGGTTGGAAGCGCCCATGCAGGCTACGGTGAAGCGCAGCGGCGACAGGAAGTTGGCCGGGCCCAGCAGGGAGAGCAGGAGCAGGGAGTTCCCCAGCAGGGACACCAGGGAGATGGACCACAGGCCCACACGCACCAACCAGCTGCCCAGCAGAGAGTCACAGGGGCGGAAAGGGCCTGCAAGGGGGAACGTACACGTCAAACTGGAGCATGTGTTGCTAACGCCTGCGTACGTAACCACGGAAACGGCTCAAGAGAGGCTAACAGAAGATTTCCTAGTGGTAGATTGATAGAGTATTGCAATGCTCTCAGAAGCGGACATGGAACGCTTCTGGTTCTCTTAAGTGGGCGTGTCACCAACGCCATTTTGCTGTGGAGGCTGACATATATAGGTGTGACGGACCTGCCTTGTTTTAGCAGGCCTGCGGTCCTTATTGGCTGTATAGGTCCTAATTAGGCTAATTAAGTGCACCTGGGCAGATCACTTATGTAAGTGTGTTGCAGCACACTGTCGGGGTGTGACAGCACCCTGGCATCACACATTCTACTGCGGTTTGGTTTGTTTCCTAGTTGGGTTAGCATGCATCATTGATTGTAGGTACTTGGGAATTAATGCAATATACTCAAAATACCCATTAACACCCCCAGAGAGAAATAATGGGCAATAGTATGATGAAATCTGTGGCTCTCTCTATTGACTTGAATGAAACGCTGTCGTTCCAGTCTGCATAAACGGTGAATAGTTGCTCCCTCCTTTCCGAAAAAGTAATTTGGATGTGCCGTCCATTGAAACCTCCTTGTTATATTAAAGCTAGGTTCAAAGTCTATCGACTCCCAGACGGGAGGTCATGTGTTCAAACCCTGGAGTTGATCTGTCTCTGTGAGTCCTTGAGCAATAAGCATGATATTTATGTAACATCTTGTAGTTGTAAGTAAATTGTCAAATACATGACCTAACTGTTAATAGTTGTTTGCAAATACTTTGCTTATTTTCCTTTACTTTGTGTGAAATGGGTACTGTGTTCATTCATATGTTTACATTTATGTTATACCTGGAATCGGTGTGCACTGAACACTGGTCTGTAGTTTGGATTCCTCTATTTCCATCTGGAACTCTTCCAGGTCAGGATCATCTGAAATCAGCACAGGCAAAGGTCAGAGCAGACAATTACCTACATTGATCTGTTGTGGACTTTTGAGCTTGTGTGTGTGTGGGGGGGCAGCAAGAGTCTGATAATCATAATAATTCTGTCTTCATATAATCAAAAATCTGTTAATGTTAGGCAATTGGTCACATGCATTCCGTTCATTGGGAATGTATTTATAACACTTACAGCTGAATAAATTCTAATCAGGGCCTGTTATTGTTAAACTTTTTGAAAACTCCTGTCAGGATTTAATAGTGTCGGTTTAATGGTTGGCATTCATTAATGTAATAGTTTCAGCAGTGTTTACACTTGGCCTACAGTATGAAGGGGTAAACAGTGAAGTGTTAGTGTGCGTCAGCTGCCAGGTAGCTGTGGTTTCTACACGGCTCCAACTTGTTTAGCTGCCACATGTCAGCACTGGGAGACAGACATAGATCCATATCACTTAGTATTGCCAGAAGAATGACACACGGCTATACATTTAAACCATTCTATCGTGTAATCGTGCGAAAATGTACATTATGTGACTCATTAATATTGTTGTTATTACTACTACTATTACGAGCAGTTGCGATGAGCTGAAACTGGCCTATCTAAAAATCTCAAAACCTGAATGCTGCAAAAGCGTGTGTATGATGTGTGTGTAGGAAGTAAAGTGTAATGAATACACACGACACAATATGTAGATTATGTACTATGCATTATGCATATTAGCAGATTACACATTATGGTACACAATGCCTTTAAGTGCAAGCTTTCGTACAGTGTGTGTCTGCATGGATAGGGTACAGGGCCACCATCCTCTTGTGCAAGTCTTCATCAGCGTTTCCTTGCTCCGTGTCCCACTGGCTGGCAGACTTGTAGCTTTCACAGGAGCCATACACGCAACACTGGTAGGCATAAGGCATCTCGATGACCCTGTGAGAGGCAAAGAGATATACTGATGACACTAATGTATACCGCAGCCGTGTTAAATAAAACATTAAGCGGTGCCCTCCCATGGAGTTCTATTTCTGACTTTTAGTTAACTTTGTCAGCACGCCGTGATCCTCTGCCAACTGCTATTTGAAACCTGTTGATGCTGTGCTTCACCCAACAAAGCCTTCGGGGATGTTATTCACTCACAAGAATGAGCTTGCTAACAAGGTCAGTTGGTGTTGTGTTCTACTGGCTGGCAGGGATGCATTGCAGCTAGGCCACCTTCCAGGTAACGGGGCATATTTAAAGACAATTGATGAGCGTGGAAAGATAATGCAAGGGAAGGAAAGCAAGGGGTTGTTGCGTATTGTTTTGTGCCTGCCAGCCATCGGATACAGACCTGGATCACTGGCAAAGGATGTTTAGATAGAAGATACACCTGTCAGGCTACAGCTGGCATTTTGTTAACCTGTAGATTATGTTTTTTGTGTGTATACTGTCCCGAGGAACACAGAAACAATTGAATGAATAGTGCATTTGCTTTTATGGCAATTGATACCTCATACGGGGGAAGTGCTCAGGGATGACGTCCTCATACAGTTTTGTGTTCCCCTTCAACTTTAGATGGGTGAGACTTCCCAATCCCGCCACCGGTACCGAGCTGAGGCGATTCTCTGTCAGATCCCTGAGAGAGAGAGACAGTTGGAGAGAATGAAGGCAGTTTAAGGCTCTTCAGTATTCTCAACATCCCACTGAAAACGTATCCTTGCAAACCTGTTTCAATGGGACATTACTGAGGGTCATCAGTGGCAACATATAGACACAGTTCAGCTTTATGAGATCACCTTAAGATAACATTTGGCTGCCTGGCTATTGCATAATGTATACACTCCTTTCACACACTAATGCAGTTTGTATTGGCAAAGCCTGAGACAGTTCTCCTGGCCACACAGTGGGACTCTCAAACAGTAATTACATCCCAGTGTTCTTTGTAGTCCCCGCCAAATACAATAGCAGCACCTCCATAGAAACACAGTCAGGTATGGGGTGTTTGTGCAAGGATGAGACCACAAAGCCTAGCTTTAATAAAAGATACACACTGCTGGTATGTCTCCCAGAAATACAGTGATTCAGAAGAAAGTGACCGCTCTGAGATTATCTGTAGGAATCTGGGATAGAATTTGAGGTATGATTTACTTACAGCTTAAATAGTGAATGGAGAGTGGCGAATGCATCTGGGTGGATCCACTCAAGGTTGTTCCAGCTCATGTCACTGACAGAGAATATGATGGAATGGAAATGAATTGAACTGGACATCATGCTACTTACAGAAAAAGGGCAGTACAACATTTTACCACTAGATGTCAGTATTAAGTTAATGGCTCCTTCAGCACAAGGTGAAAGTAGACTGAAGAAGACCACTGAGGTGCTGCTGCCAATGTATTGACCATGTTATCGACAGTGCAGTCAAACTTTGCTTTTGATTACATAAAATAAAAACTAAAATAAAACGTGGGTATAACCCCTGTTTAAACAGGACATATATTAACTTACAGAGTCCGTAAAGAGGTGAGTTGCTGAAAGGTGCTCGACTCGACCCTCCTGATATGGTTATGCTGTAGGCCACTGTGGAGAAAATCATACTGCCATTAAGCTAACATGCTAGCATGTGCTAGCGCAGAGCCTGCCGATGGTACAGATGGCGTGTTTTTTGGTCAATGACAGCAAGGCTCACATTACAATGCCCTGATGACCAGTCAGGCTGTACATTTGGCAAGGGAGACAGACAAAGTAAGATTATCTTTTGAGTTTTAATATGTACATCAGAGACTTACATACATATGTTGATTCATATTAACATACAATACTGGAGGCTACAGATGTGGGGGCGTTAACACTTACATCTCCTGCAGGGAAGAGCAGTGGTAAAAGCTGGGCAGATCCTCTATCTGGTTGTAAGACAGCTCGCTACAGTGCACACACAGATGCAAACACATCACCAGCTGCGGGCTTACAGCATGGGAAACCGCGTGGCTGACAAGTCATTTGGGCATGCATGTCAGCGCAGAGTACAAAGCAATAGCGGCAAAATCATTTGCGGCGATTGGATTTCATGGAACAGGGACCGTACAAACGCTTGTGGTACGGTTCCCCACATTAGGGGCTTGGTGCATTACATTTCATACCTTGGTATGTGTGTGTGTGTGTGTGTGTGCACTCACAGCACTCTGAGGCGAGGCAGCTGCTCACATAAGTCCTGGGGCAGAGATGAGAGTCCGGCCCTAGTTAATGTTCTATTGGGGGGAAGGGGGGCTTGTTATTCTCCAGTTATTGTTCAGGTGCAGCATATAGGCAAGCAGTGCTGTGACTCTAGTCTTATCCTGTTTGTTAGCACTGCGGCCCATAAGCTCTGTGCTGAAGGTCTTGATACATACACCCCTGTAAGCTCGACAACGCTATATCAGGAAGTCGGGAAGCAGAGTCAAATTGGCTGTTAGCGCTGTCACTCACGAAGCTCTATTCATATTTCCGGTGCGACGCTACCTGCAGTGCCTAATTTACCAATTTCGTTTTTTTCCATGTATTTACAGCAGTGACCGTAGCCTGGTTATTTATTTAGATGTACTTGCTGTTTTAGGTGTATGTCAATCAAAATACCTAGTAGGCGGGTCTTGACGCAGCTAGCATGCGCGCGCTGTGTCCCAGACTGCACATAAGTCAAATCTGGCTCTGCGAGACTACTGTGACTGTAACGTTGGGTAGACTTGCATATACTGTATCTCT
>JAODLL010064007.1:0-17544 GCA_026546735.1 Forbesichthys agassizii
ACTGTGAATGTTTACATGTTATGTTCAATTAAACCATGGCAACATCTAATGTTTGTGTAGTATTTTCAGCAGACTGTGTTTTTCTATTGTTGTGACTTGGATGAAGTTCAGAGCATATTTTATGACCAATTCATGCAAAAATCCACGTAATCCTAAGGGGTTCACATACTTTTTCTTGCAACTGTAAATGTATATGGCTTACTGAAGTAATGCAACAATTAAGTTGTGTACCACTCGTAAATGTTTAGTTTAAATGGATCGCTTCCATAAAGGTGAAGTAAACGATGCTGGAGAAAGCTTGTTGACTCATCAAAACAAAACACCTTTCAGAAGCTCCGCCTACCCCCACCCACCCAAACCATCACAATCATTTACGTACCACAATGCAGACCCCCACAGTATCTCGTCTTAATTGTCTAGGCCGCAGGTCGACCTGCGTTACCCAATCAGCTCGGAGAAGTTGCAGCAGCTGGGATGGCGGCCCCAAATCTCCTGGACGGAAGGCATTCGAAGGACAGGTGCATGAAACACCATGCAGGGACACCCGTTGTGACTCAAGTGGTTGGGGTTTCATATAATTATACACTTTATTTGTATAGCACTTTTCTTACATATAAACTGTTAGGTACTCATTTGAGGATTAGTAGCCTACACACAGAGTGCTTTCGATGGATGTTTAACTGGAGGCCGTCCGTCCAGCTTATCCCTAACACCTGCCTGGTTTTTATACTCAGTTAAGTCACTAAATGCAATATAAAAGGTTTTTAATTATGCTGCTTGTATGTGTCCTACAGTGAAGTGGTACCAAGAGAACCCAGGATTCTGGACAACCTTACAAGAACCAATCAACAGAAATCTTCAAAATGATACAAACCAATAAGCACCTTAATTTCTAGCACAGCTTTTTGTTTTTAATTTGTTTTGTATAGGCTTAATTTCAAGAATTGCATTTAATTGCACAGTGATATGTCGGTTTTCTTCAGCACTACACTTTGACAGTAGTAAACTTTAATGAATTAATGTCCATCTGCATATTTACTCACGACTAATGTCCTACCCTGGAGCAAGGGAGACCCCATTATAATGTGAATACAAGAATGGTTATTCATGCCTTTTACATTTCAGGATACATTATGCAATATATGCATGCGTTACGTGCCTTCTCTCCGGTTAACCACAATCTTAATTGCCCCATCTGGAGCTGTTCAGTCTGGGGATATACTCGACTGTCAAATAGGAGTATTTATATGAAGCAAAGTGTTTTCTCTTACTGATGAGTCAACATTGATGCTAGATTGTTATTTAACAATATTGTATAGTGTAAGATCCAAATAGATTTTATAACAAGAAATGTATTCAGTTATAAATATATTAAACTGACAATGCATTCGTCTTTATTTTAATCATTCTAGGGGGGGGTTAAAAAAAAAGACAAAACCTCTATTACACTTGCAAATCCAAACTTTTATTTGTGGTAAAATCATAGAACAAACGCACAGGTAATTATTGTCCATCGTGCAGTGATACTCGTGCACAAATGCTAAACTAATACAAAAAGCAAATACTATCTACCCAGCCATTGGTGGTAGTGGTGGGGAGGAGAGGAGCTGGCCAGTCAATGGCAGCACAACACTTAATTCCGTTTAATCAACATGTAAAAGAAAATTACTCGATAAACTACATTTCACTTTCTTATTCAAGTTAATCTTTCACCAGATAGAGATTCTCGTTTATGGCAAATAGGTTCTAGCTAGTTTTTTATTTTAAGAGGCCGGATTTCTACTCCAAGCAAAAAACATTTAGAACAATGTCCCGTTTCTGGGGGTGGAAAAAATAAAATAAATAAAAAGCCTTGCGCAAGTAATTCAAAAAAAAAAAAAAAAAAGGCACCTTCCTTAATACAGCTGGCTATATACTTTGGTTGCCTTTTAAGTGTTCGCTGTAAACATATTTGCCGATTTATTTACTGACTGACTGGAAGCCACCTCCCCACACCACTCCTTACAATTGCAGCGGCAATACAACCACACAGGCCTCAAATATGCAAATTACAACAACATAGCAATTATTCAGTTTTAAAGACTTCAAAGATCGCCACTTTGTCAGACATTCACAACAAGGGTTTAAGAAAAAGAAACTCAACTGAAAATAAAAAATAAAATAATTTACTGAACCTGGAGAGAATCTGGACACTTGGTATTTTTTGTACTGCACAGTCATTTTTTTATTTTTTAGAAAATGTTTGATCATAACTTTTAAATTTATTTTTAATCCAAACCTTGGCATTGTGTTGTCGTCTCAAATTTTGCTCGCCAATTAAAAACGAATGTACACGGAATAATTATTGGCAATGAATCCTGTACCAGAAACAGATTATGGATCCAATGTTGAGTCCAATGACAAAGATAAATGGTGTAGGATTTTCTCTCATAAATACATCACTGTCAAATTAATTTGGATTAAATACATTAACACTACAATATAACCCAGTGTGACCAGTTCAATGACAGTTTCCCTCCACCACTTATTTGTGCAAACTTTAAAATGGCATTTCAAATGTATACAGAATTTGCATTTAGACAATAGAGCACAAAGGTCATTTCTGGGTTATGTTTTTAGAAACGACGTCTCGTTTCCCATATTTGCTCTGCGTTATCACAGCCCGAAACACAGTGATGCATTAAAGACAAATCCCACACATTGCTTCTTTAACATTAAAAAGCTCACACTACCCCAGAAAAATAGAAATTTCCACTCATACCCATTACATTCCACATTCAAGTGCCTGTTTTATTTTTTGTCAACTGTTTTGGTCAAGTCACTTTAAAATATCAACTTTTTTTTATAAGGCTTATAAAAATAAATATTTCTCAAAAATGTTTTGATAAATTACACAAACTAGCAGCGAAAGTAGACTGTGCAAATAGTCAAGTCCCTCAGACACCTTAAACTAGAACTGCCCCTGGTCCCCAAGAAATCCTGCCTTGTAGATGGGAGAACCAATCAACCCCCTTTACCCCACCCTTTTTATTTTAAACCACTCCCCCGTTCAAGGTTTTCCATCTCTCTAACTCACTCCTTTAACCTTGGAAGCTGTAAAGAAACCTCTTTGATTTAACTGTCATTCAATCTCTCTCACATACTCACACACACTCACACGTAAGAGGCTTTGAGGGACGTGCGCTCCTTAACATAAACCTAAATGTGCAATTAAAGTAACTTGTGTAAACTCAATGGGTCCTATCATAAACAATGGGCCTACAGAGCCACAACTACAGAGTTATAGCACCATTAATTGTTTAGTAACCACGGCAACATTCGGTTACTACAGCAGTACTGAGTCAGTTGCCTTGACAATGCTTTTTGTTGTCATGGTAATGCATTTTAGTGTAACTTGCTCCACTGTCAGCTTCTTCAAGCTCAAGCATTGTTGCTGAATTTAAGGCATCGGAAGGTATTTACACAATTACACAAAACGTTTGAATCCTGCAATGAGAACTGGTTTATAAAACGAGAACAATTTCACACATAAAGAAAAGTGTTATCTGATTCTATTCAGCAAATGCCACATTAAACCAATCACTGTGTGAAATTCGCCATCATCCAACAAATGTGAGTATTATTTCATATGTGTAATGTAGTGGATCTGTGTCAGTGGCAGAAATAGTTTCCTGTCCAACCCTGAACACAATATTCAATATCTAATAAGATCAAGGCACCTCGCTCATATGGATTTGTGGGTTGCATTCTCACACGTCACTTTCAATGTCCCCCTCTTGTCACTGTGACATCTAATATATTATACATTGCACTTAACCAACCGCTAAATCACTGATTGGTCATGTGACCTCCCGTCTAACCTGCCTAGAGAACCACTAAGCCGGGTCAGCTACACATATACATGTCAACAACACTATTATTAGACTGGCACCCCTAGAGGGAGACTTAGGTAAGAATGAATTGACTAATAGCATCATTCCAACACTTCTCTTTAACAGCCAAGAGTTTAAATGGCTGCTTTCAAATATAAATCTCATGAGGAACGTCAAACAGCGTCTACGAGAGAGATACGTGCATCTTCAAGAAACTGCATCAAAGTCTATATTCACAGTTTATAATTCACCAGATGGTTTTAGCTCTGTAGTCGTTTGCAGTGAAACTGAGGTGCCGACTTGCTACTACATAACCAAAAAAATAAGCAATTTCAAATAACAAACGGACAGCACTTTTCACAATGCACAACCATGCCTAATTATTATTTGTCCAAAAAGCATTAATGCCTTTTAAAAAGTGCACAGAGGAAAGTTATTCAATTCAGTTTCTGAATGCCCTTCAAAATCCCAGACAGACAGGCTAGTGATGGAGCACAAATGCTGAGGATAAAGATACATTTGCAACTGGAGATAAAATCCCTGCTAAAAGCCAGGCAAGCCTATTGTCCTGCTGATGGGAAACACCACTGTAGCCTTTGGTAGATCTCCTAAGCATGAATCGCTTGCTCTTAAGCGAAGGGGAGTGTAAGACCACTTACAATCAATAAATGCCACAAGAAAATAATCGACTACCATATAAATACACTGATGCCCTCTGTGGAATTAAGGGGATTGAGGGATTTAATAATCATTTTATATAGTCAGTTGAGACTTTAATACTACAATCCGATTGTCATTTGCACTTTTCTCTACTGCTAATGTAGTGGTATGTTCATATTCGTTAGGCCTTCAATAATTGCCAACAATGGGAATCCTAAACAGCAACAGAAAGTGTAACTTTCTGCCACCCGTGGTCCAGCTGCTTACCAACCAAATCTGAGCATGTAACAGCCAGGCTTTAAAATGGAGGAGAGTGACAATTTAAAACAATTTTAAAATGGGTTGCATCTTATTTTTTACGCGTTGCCATTCATTTAACTTGCTGAATGCAAGGGGCCGGGCCCTTGTGAGTTAAAGGGAGGACTTAAAAGATGTACTTCCACCGAGAAGGATGTAAACATTTCACTGCTGTTGACGAGAGTTATGAGACAATGAGAGGAAGGGCAATGAAAAAGTAAACATGATTCCAACTAGCCACTGACTAGGCATTGTAAGATCCAATGGAACAATATCAAATTTTCTAGCTAGCAAGGTTTATGTAATCAAAACAAACTGAATCCTCGATGCCAGTCAGCAAAATAACTATTATTTTCTCTGCTGCAAGTCTACTTAATAAGGAATTAACATTCACTCACAAAACACTCCAAATGGAGAAGTGAAAAAGTGAACCTATTGTTAGAACTGCATTTTTGGACAACACTTAGGATATTCTGTGGCTTTAGGAGCCGTTTTCCACAGAAAAGGGATGGCCAACTTGTGGCCACATTATAGGTAGACGGCACATCTCTAGGCCTCGTTATCATTGCTGTGCAATTAGGACAACTCAAATATCATAACTATTTATTCAGAGTCTGGTCTGCATTTTCATCCTTGACTCAAGACATCACCTCAAAAAAGACCCAGATGACCTAACTGGAATGGCTTATTTTAGAGAAGACTCTTCTTATTAACTCTCCAGGATAGAGTGAGCAAGAACAATTTTGAACTCTTAAAAAAAAAGTTTTAAAATATAAAGAAAAAGAAAATCGTTTTTCGTTTTTTTGTTTCCCCTTGAACGAAGCTTTTGGCAGACAAGGGTTTGAACGCCTGTGGCAGAACCTTCCGTTAACAACGGGAGATGAATCAGTTTCCCAAAAGCATCACTGTGGTGAAGCACATTGCCTGAGATCCCAGTGATCACTGCAGTCTGTCCGGCATCTCACCGAACACTTGTGAAGTGCCCATTCCCCTCTATAATCTAAGATTTTGTTCTGCTTCACCTTAGTGAAAGGTTCTTCAATGAATCAGTGGCTCTGCCACAGGTAAAGAAAACAAATATTACTGCAGAGATGGTTTTGGGAAACCTGGTCTAAAGCCCAAACAGAGCTCAAGGACATTACACAGCTTGCTTTCCCAAAAGCATACAACCAAGTTCTTCCAGCAAATCAATGGTGTTGGGCGTACCACATGTACGTGCGCAGGTTTTCATCCCAAAACAACAGATCTTGCTAATATTCTATTGTTTCTATTAGTGATCAGCTGTTGTGTTTTGCTGCGATATAAGCTGTGCATACACACACAAACAGTGCTATTGACATCATAGTATAGAAAGTCACTGCTGTAAAGACGTGAAAAGCAAAAATATGCTTTTGGGAATCAAGCCCTTCCAGGCCCGGTGACAAATTTGAACTTCAATAAGACGAACATGGACTTGAGTCATCACAGTTTGGTTTTTTTTTTTGTTTGCTTTGCCAAGGTTTGATTTAGTTCAAGCCTAGTTTGTTTTCCTTCCAAATGTAAATCAACAAAAACACATTCAAACACAAATGTGAAATTAAATATATTTTAGTCACACTTGGCCAATACGTTTAGCCAGTTATATATGGCAATTAAAATAAAACAAAAACACACAAATAAAATAAATTTCTGAGAAAAGATGTTCTGATTCAAAGGCACAGTACATACACAAACGAATGATCCTCTTATATTATTTTGTATTTTTTCACAAAGAAATAAAAATGCAGTCTTTATAGCTGTGAAATTAATAACCCTTAGTCCGAAGACTCAATAATAGCCATGTTGCAGAGAGGCAGCAAAACTGCAGCCACCTGACAAGGCCCGCTGATTGGGCATTATGAGCCGACGCGAGGTGTTGCTAGGATACTCTCACTAGCTCTCCCATCTACCTCAGACCTGGGCAAGCCAGCAACAACTGTCAAACATATGTTTAAAAAAAAAAATAAAGAAAAGCACTTGAGAAATAAACTGCGTGTCACCAAGGGAAGAGACTTCAAAAGCTGCTGAAACATCCGTGTGAAATATGAAGCCTCCACACCTGCTGCTGAGCTCTCACTTGTTAGAAACACTGCCCAGGTCTGGTCTCATGCTCTGCTTTCGTGTTTGTACAAAGTGTTGGGCTAGAGAATCACAGGCTGGCCATGTACTGAACTCACAGCTCAGATTCAGAGCTACACGGGGGTGGGGTTTTGGGGGAGTCTGTCTGGCGTAGGGTGGAAGCATGCTACGAGATCTCTTCACCTTTAGCCGTTCTCAAAGTGACCCTGGCGCCAACAGTGGGGAACGTGTCGCCCCCCGATCCTCTACCCGCTGTAAGGGAGAGCTTGCATTGCACTGCGCTTGGTCAGAATCTTGTAGTTTCCATCCGCTCTCAAGAGGTTAAAAGGAAAACCTTGAGTGCAGAAGCTAGTTGGTTATTTTTCCTTCAGATATTCATGTCAATGACGAGAGAGAAAGGTTAAAAAAACAAAGAATAAAAACGTAGTAGCACTCTCCAGACCCTTAATGCTCGGCTAAGGTAGCACAGTCCTTGTTAGCACACATCCTTGCTTAACCAAAGGGTCAACTGCTAGCCGTGGGCTAACTGACCTGGCTGTGGAGGGGGGAAGGGGGAGGAGATACCGATACTTGAGGTATCCCTCTAAAAGTGGTGGCCTCTTCAGGGCAGGAGAGCTGACCCTGGTCAGATCTACCAAGAATGATGGACAGAATAGGAGGAAAAAGAAGAAAGAAAAAAAAAAAGGTGATATATAATATAGAAAGTGCACAGGGGTGGATGGTGGAGGCTGGGGAGGGGGAGGGAAAGTTAATAAACAGGAAGGATGAGAGCAGGGGTGGATGGGGGCGTCTAGCTGCCCCACCAGTCCACTTGAGTGTGGGAGTAGTTCCCTCCGTAGCCGTCGGCGCTGTAGAAGTTCCCGAAACCACCTAGGGATGGAGGGGGGAACAGACAGTGACAGAACACTCAGAGAGGGTATATGTAGAGACAGACCACTTACCAAACCTTAAGGAACGCTACGGAAGCCCGTAAGCGCGCACATATCCCCCCCCCCCCGCTTACTCCTTTGTCTGATAAACTAAGCCAAGGAGTTTATGTAGACGCACCATAGGCTTTTGATTTTGCGCTATTTAATAATGCTTTTATATGAATTAGGAATACTTTCAAGCAGAACACCGGTATTAACATTTTTGCCTATATGCTGTTGCACGGTCTCACACTATAAAGTTCTCCGCCACTCATTTGATCACTCAAAACAAAACATGGCTCAATAGAGGGGGTATTATCACCAACAACTCTGGAGCTTTAGATGCATCTGAGAATTGGTTTGCATGGGAGAAGGCACCAAGTTATATTCAGCAAACGATTGAGCAGTTTTGGGAATCTAGTACACTGAAAGCCTCTACACAGATAATTTTCGTATGGAGATGTTAAGGCAGCATAACATCAGAGACAATATGCAGAGGTCTGCTTTATTGCCGAGCATTAACCTATTCAAGTGTGGTTGCACTGACGCAAGCAGACTGTTGCTCATGCATAGAAGTTTAATCTGTGGGGAAAAGAGGCTTTTTAAACCAAAGTCACAACATTTCAAGCGTTTCACATTTGACTCGATATTGTATTACATGCAGTTTTTATGTCCGAAAGTGCAGTTATTGGTCTACCCCCATTCATTTTAATACCGTCTTCCTAATAACTGCCCGGAGGTGTTTCAAAGATGGCTACCGAGTGGCGAGACTTACGTATAAGGACATTTCTCTTTGCTAACGTTCTATTGAGCAAACAAGACCCTTACCTCCTCCAAATCCACGGTTTCCTCCGTGCCCTGCTTGGCTGCGATTCCCACGACCTCCGAACCCACCAGCGTTGCCGACGGCACTGGCCTGGCGGTAATCGCGGGCTCCAAAACCACCGGAGAACCTTGGAAAACAAACTCTTAGCTTCCTCACAGCAAAATGTCTGGCAATACAATCTGGAAAACCATGCATACAATTCCTCCAATGAGGTTTCATGACATTACAGAACTTAAGTGTCCATGGTTTCCTTGGGGCTAGTAAGCCAACCACTTACCCTAACACAAAGAGAAAAAGCGCGTGGGCGTGTGTACCTCTTAGAGCGCCCCCTGTTGTTGCTCTTGTGTTGGTGTTCGTAGGCCAGACTCTCCAGCCACGATGGAACTTCCTGTTTGGCCTCCACCAAGATGTCCAGCAGGTCTTTAGTAATGTTGCCGTTCTTGTCATTGAAAAAGGACGTGGCAAGACCTACAGACCGTGCACAAACGCACATGGACGCTTTTAATCTTTACCACGTTAAGCTAATCAGATGCGTTTAAGACAACTGACACTCAGCGGTACCTAGGTTGCCCACGCGTCCCGTGCGCCCGATGCGGTGGACGTACTCCTCTATGTCGCTGGGGAGGTCGAAGTTGATCACGTGCTTCACATTAGAGATGTCCAGACCGCGTGCTGCCACCTAGACAGAGGCCGCAATTACAGTTAGGTCATTTATATAGTCGCTATATGATTTTCTTCCCCACACACACTATGGAATTCTCTGTTCAGGACACAATTACTCACATTTTTCTTTACTGAGGAGGAAACAGTTTACTGCTATTTTAATGTTTAAAATATCATATACAGGACCTCGTAGCCCATAGCAACTTGCTGTTAAAGGCACAAGGTACCACCAGAGAGATTCGTGTCAACGTCGTTCACAATGGATCTTTTTTTTCCCCACAGCTTGTGGAAAATCAAATCAGTTCCCGGAAGTTAGTATAGTACTTAGTATTTGCGGCTAAGTACTATACTAAATACCATGTAAAGTATATAGTAAATGTAAATTGATGCATTTATTGATTACTTATTAACAAAAATTGCAAATATGCATCTGTATGCATCGATTCAAATTGCCCAAGCACTTCCTGAATTGTTTTGCGTCTATGGACCATGTGACTTGTCTTCTACATGGCTCTGGGCCCCACTGTGGGAAGAGAGACTGACCGCTGTCGCCACCAGGATGGGGCAGCGGCCCGAACGGAACTGGTGCAGGGCCTCCTCGCGGTCCCGCTGGGAGCGGTCGCCGTGGATACTGGTGCAGGCGTAGCCCTCGCGGTACAGGAAGTCCTCCAGCGCGTCCGCGCCCTTCTTGGTCTCCACGAACACCAGGGTCAGAGAGTCTTTGCCTGGGAGGGGCAGGGGTAGACAGATGGGGGTGGGGGGGTGGGGGGAGAGAAGGGTTTGAACTCCTCCTAAACCATTTTTCCCCTTTTCGCTTTAGAAGGTAATGACAGTGGTAGCCGTGGTAACCACAGGGTAGATAAGATGGAGAACGCTGTTCCCAGCAGGGATAACTGACAAAATATTAAAGAAAAACAATGTACATTTTAAAACCCTGCCTCAACATTCTGGACAGTCAAATCACTAAGCTGAGTAACAATTGTTAAATTTATCAAGGACAGACACAACCCACTTCTAAAGCAGAATGTCACTAGTGAACTGGGTGCTATTGTGGACATGACCGGGGCCAAAACAAGACCTAGATTCATTCACTTGCAATCAATTGCATTTGTAAATAATAACCAAAACATAATGTTTAGGTGCTTTATCAAGATGGCACATAGTGCAGTGGACCTCTTGCTGGGAACAGGATGGGGTAGCAGGCAAGGGAAATGGAATGGATCAAGCAAAATAAATTACCATGGAAATGGAATCAACAACAACAGTGCTTTCCTTATCTGGACACTGAAAACAGAGCCGCTGATATATATATAAAAAACATTTTTAAAAGATTTTCACTGCCATGGCAACGCCACAATCCCACTTTATAGCCGCTGTTAATTTTGATTATTTAGCTCGCTGACGGAGCCGCACCGTGGTTGGAACACGAGTGGCGGCATTGTCGAGCCTGTGTTGGTTAGTGAGACGACGTTGAAGTTAAGTTTTGAAACGGTGGTAGAGCTAGATGAGTAGATCAAAACTGTTGAAGCAACGCCGACTGGTTCAGCGCTGTCCGGTATTTTACAAATTAACCAGCGGTGTACTCCCAGTAGGAGGAAATTACCATTAACACTTCCCAATGGAGCATGGCCGGTTACACCAGGCTAAGTATTTTCACCGCTAACTGCCAATACATGATGGCCAGATCCTTCATCAGGTCGAGGTTGAAATTGTGACGTCTGCCATGACATGTAAAACTCGGACCGAGACCAAACAGAAACCATGGAAACGGGTCACGCGGGTGCAACTTGTAGACCTAGCAATCTGGAGTTTAATGTGAAATGGTAAACTGGATCTAAAATCATTTTAAATTAAAAAGAAGAAAAAAAAAAAAGGACAGAACCAGGCAAACGGAAACTAACTCAGGAATGGAGTGACAACAGCAAGCATCTTACCGGGCTTCTCTATGGCGTCTCCTGTACTGTCCTGTACCTCGCTGGGGATCACTTGGGACAGAACCACAACAAACCACCAACATATAAAACCACACTGAACCAACTAAAACAGTTACAACCTTTTTATGTTTCCCCCTGTTTGCAAAGTTACTTAAGTTTTTTCACTGACCCAATGCAATGTACAATTACATTCATGTGCTCTAGTTTATTTCATGGTTGCTGCTTGATACAAAAAAACTTTTTTTAAAAACACGACAAAATAAAAAAACACTGGCTAATGTGAATATGAAACACCCACCACACCAAATAATGTCGCACCATACAAACATCAATAATTATGACAACTAACGGTCAACTAACAGACCGTCAAGTCGTGTTGCCTACAGGCTAATTTGTCCCACTGCCTTATTATTTAGATCTAAAGCCGTATACTGGGACGTTGTTTTATATCGTATCTAACTGAATGCAATTAACTTTGTGGCGCACAAATTTAACCAATTGCACGATTTTCTGGCTTAGAATTGAGATCACGATTTTCTCATGATTCTTCCCCCCCCCCTCAACATGTTTCACTTATTTACGTGTTACACAAAGTAACACAACATGAGGATTCCTGTCTTCCTGACAGGACTGGCACAACAACAGAAAGGGAGTGGATTTTAAACTTAAATAGAACTTCATTAATCTGACACTGAACAGAAAAACACTGAAGAGAAAAAAAAACAACATTCTATTCAAACTAGTTGGGGGGCTCATAAAAACATCTGTGCTACAGCATGTGGCATGAATTATATTGTAAAAGTGTGGGAGTGCATTGGTATAGTGTTTTCCCTGTTAATTTAAAGTATTAACTATTATAAATAGAGTGGCAAGCTTCACGCCTCCCTATCCCTTTAAAGGAAGAACTGCGGCTCAATGCCGTGAGGAGCTAACATAGGTCGAACTCAGAAATCATCGCAAGATATAACAGAAGGACAATATTTATATTCGTTTGAATAGTCTCATTTATGAGGTGGAATTAGAGACGGCACCCGAACAGCTGATCAACTGTAGGGTACATTAAAACAGAACGTGTAGGAAGTCCTACTGAACAATTGCCTACCTTGCAATAGCGGTTTAATAAAGCCTGTGTTAACAGCAGCATATTTACGTTGTTACAAAGGAGATTGCTTACTTTTCCAGCCAAAAAAAACATGGCTCCATTTACTCTTTGCCGTGCTCGCTGTGTATGTACTTTCTGCACCACGTGGTGTTACGCCGGAGCGCTTGCTTTGATGCAGCTGATGTCCCCAATTAAAATAGGGCAGAATCGTTCTCATGTAGAAATGAGATCACATGGATGTATGAATCGAGATCACGATTCTAATTCGATTACTTGTGCAGCCCTACTATAAAGTGTATTATACTGTGCATGTGTATCTGCTCACATTACTGCATAGGTTTGAATATCATGATGTATGATATGAATATGATGATCTATTTGGTTTTGCTCTGTATATTGTTTCCTTCATTTGCCCAGGGACTGCAGGTGGAAATTAACTTTAAGCTAAATCTGGTAAAAACCATCTCTCCCCACCTTTGAGGTTAATGTATTTGTACATACAAACAAACAAACAAACAAACACAAAGTAAAAAGAATCAGCAGCTTGTTGCTGGATGTCTATGGCAGGGCATCTAACTGCGTGCGTGTGTGCGTTACGGTGGCTGGTACCTGTGGCGTTGAGCAGGTCCAGCAGGAAGGAGCGCTTGTCGCTCTCCTCGACCCACACCACTTTCTGGGTGATGTTCTCCGAGGTAGAGCCCACCCTGCCCACAGCCAGGAAGATGTACTCCTCCAGGAAGTCCCGGGCTAGGATCTGTAAAAGAGGGGGGGGGGGAGGAGGAGGTGGAGGCGACAGACACACCGTTAACACCACAGCTCAGCCTCTCCACCAAAACACGGATGCACGCACACGCCAGGCCGTCGTGTTGTGACCGGAGGGCCGAGAGGACGACCTCTGACCCCGGTGTGTGTGGGTAGAGGGGGTGGGGTTCCTGCCTACCTGTATCTCCTTGGGGAAGGTGGCACTGAACATCATGGTCTGGCGCATGCCTTTGTGCGGCATGGAGTCCTGCTCCACGATGCGTCTGATCTGAGGCTCGAAGCCCATGTCCAACATGCGGTCTGCCTCGTCTAGGACCAGGTAGCTGCGCACCCGCACACAGAACAGTCATATCACACCTTTGGCCTGCTTAGTTTGTGCAACCCTACCTGCTCGGAGATAATAGTACTTACTGTAACCATGGGTTCCCACTCCAAGTCACATTCCCTGAATTAATTTAATTGACTTAACCCTCGCACTGTCCTAAAGCATTTCAGCAGACTAGCAGCAGAGGGAGCAAACCGCGGAATGTCATATGTCCGTGTTGTGGTTGCTCCCCTCTACTGGCAAGTGCACCGGGTCATTTTGACCCATAGGACAGCGCGAGGGTTAAAAAAAAAGTTTTTTTAAAAACTCTGAATTTCCATGAATGAACATAAAAGAGGTCACCAGAACGACGTCTGTGTAGGTATTACTCATGGAAACATTCAGAACCATCGTTTCGAGATGTCGCTCCATGTCCAGTAACAAAGTATAGATAAATGGCAACTCATATTTAAATTCCATGACCAGCAGTAGGAAGCCAACCTGCTGCTCAATACAGGTACTTACTGTAAACCTGCCTGCTAACTAAAAGAGATGTGTCTGGTAACTGTTAAACTGTTCTCTATACCGGGGGTTCCCAAAATGTGGGACGGGACCCCCGGGAGGGTCGCAAAACACAGGAAGGGGTCACAAGATAATGTTCAGAAATTAAACATTAGAAATGTATTAAAATGTCATGGTTTAGCCATAATTGTTAGAAGTAGTAGTACAGTTCATACATTACTTTGATGTACTCTGCTACTAGCCTGCATTAAAATACTATCAAAAAAAAAAAAAGCACTGTTACTTTGAGGGGGGGGGGTCACGAGCTGAAAGGTGAGAACTCTTACTTGCAGTGGTCCAGTCCAATCTTGCCCCTTTCCATCATGTCCACCAGCCTTCCGGGCGTGGCCACCAGTAGGTGGCAGCCTCGCTCCAGTTCTCTGATCTGCTGGCCGATGTCGGCGCCCCCATAGACCACGCAAGGGCGCACCTTGGAGCGGTAGGAAAACTGTGGGGGATGGAAGACAATGTAAGCAATGGGTATAGTATGACTGCCCCCTACAGGTCAGTCAAACTAGTGCAGGACAGAGAGAGGGAGGAAGAAACCTATAGTTGTGAATATATGACAACATCTTTGATGACAGTGGCTCTTATCCAAGAGGTTGTAGATTTAAGAGTAGCGTTAACCAACAGGCAGAAAGCGTTAGCATTAGAAACAAACTGCATTAGTTATAAAAAATGTAAATAATAATTTGATTGAGATCAACATGAATACACTAGATATGGAAATCACATAGGAGGGTTTAAATGATGCGGGATTAAAAATAGTGAACACCTTTTTACATTCCTACACAAATCATTTATTTAACTACAAGTTTACCCCCCACCCCCCCCCGGCACAAAAGGTAAAGTAGTTTAATTAGAGTTGGTGCCGAGGATTATAAACATGGATACTGAGACATGGATACTTCGCTACACATAGGGAACAAAAAGATGGAAAGAGAGAGACAGCCTACAGAGGACGGGGGGGGGGGGGGGGGTAAACAGACAATCAATTTGTGGAGATCAGCAATTCCTCTAATCTAGCAAGTATGTTGGCTGTAGCTCTCTCACACACACACACACACAGACACACACACCCCCACCCACCCACCCACCTTCCGGGCTTCGTCGTATATCTGCAGGGCCAGCTCTCGTGTCGGGGCCAGCACCAGAGAGATGGGGTACTGCTTTCGCCGGCCATACTTGCCGTTTTCCTGCACGGTACAGAGAGAGACAAGTCACCGAGACCGCGTTTCACCACCACAGGACAGAGAAATAGAAGGCGGGACACGATGGCGGTGAAGATCCTAAACACAAAGAGGGGGGCAAGACCGTCTAGCAGTTTGCCATCCTATCTGCTCTTTGTGATATACACTCACTGTTCAAGGGTATTCTTTACTGTTGTACCAGGGCATTGTCCAACCCACCACGCTTTATTGAACCACCATTTTCTTTATGAACATGCTTTCTGTTACAAACCTGGTGAGAACCGACAAGATTGAGCATCGCTGCCGCCAAAACAACAGGTTTGCCCCCAACACTTAACCTCACAGAGCTAGACTGCAAGTCCATTGCGCGCATTGAGAGTACACACAGGGCGGCCCACGCAGCCACTAAATGGCCACTTCACTCTACTGCCCTCGGTGCGTAGGTACTGGGTCATGTGAATACGCCTGACTTGCAGGAGGGCACGCTTTGGCACAAGCGGAGCAAATCAATGTCCCTCCGGGGACAATAAAGCCAAAGTCGAGTCATAGTCCGCTATTGTAAACGAATACTGTCAAATTCACCAAATATCTCCTTTCATCACCCTACCATTCTATGCACGCTGAAAAATATATAATAAATCATATAAATATAATGCCCTGGCTCCTTAAATAGGAATATAAACTAGGGCTGTCGCGATAATCGCAATACCGCAGTGTTGCTAACCCAACCGCAGGCCGTGGCAAGCAACCGCCATTATCGCAATGTTGACATTTTATTTTTTTCATGAGACTAGCCCATCGAATATGACGTATGATCTATGGAGTGTACGCTATCGAAGCACAAATCCCCCCAGCCACGTATTAACCGGTCGTAGCCTCCTATAATACAGCCACGGTAGTAGCTTTTGAGAGTGTATGTATTTACGACACTGACGTAACGCTTTACTACAGTTTAGTAAAATGCTGTATTTAGTCCGAGAAGCGCACCATGCAGCGCACACACACTCGAGTGATTCTTCTGGGACATGTCTGTATTTCGTGTGGGAAAGAAAATTAAATGTGTTGTCCCCTAACCTTTTGGGTTGTTCAACTGAAAACTGTGCCATCACTTCTTTCTGTCTACATGATACATAAATCAAGACTGTGTAGGCCAAGCTTGACACGCCATAGGCATTTGATCTTGCGCTATTTAATATGCGTTTAATCAATGAGACATATTTTCCAGCTGATATTTTGGCCAAACATCTGCTGGACAAAGTTAAACGTGATCGCCTACGTAGTCAGAACACCAGTACTAAACTGGTAAAATGCCCGCTGTTGCGCAATTGTCTCACCACGGACTGAGATCACTTTGCCTAAATGGCCCAGAATCACACTATTTCAGAAGCTCTGTGCCACGAACTTGACCATTCAAAACAAAAACAATAATATGGCGACAATACAATACAGTATTGGGCCAACTTAAATCACCGCATGTACATTTTCTTCACCACGACAGCCCTAACATAAACAAAGTGTCAAAAACAGCTCAACAACAATGCCCTTGGCTTCACAATGTGTGTGTGCATGCGGGGGGTTGTTTTGCTCAAAGCTAGCAAGCGTTCTCGAGAATGACTAGCCCTGCCTTTAAGTTGCTTTTGGATAAAAGCATAAATGGCCTGCGTGTAAATAAAGGAAGCAGGGAGGAATTACATTAGGGCTCAATGTGAACCGCATTAACATAAACTCCAATAATTTCCATCAAGGCAAGGCCTGGTCCTCACCTGCCCGGAGGCCTTCGATGCAACCAGGGCCTCTCCTGGTCCATCAGTGTAGATCTGGCTGAGGATGGGCAGCAGAAAGGCTGCCGTTTTACCAGAGCCTGGAGGGGAGGAAGAGAGGGAAAGAGACACACACTCAACATGGCTGCTCGCTGACCTCTCGGCTCAGACACAAATGCACGCACGCACACACACACACACACACACACACACCTGTCTGGGCGCAGGCCATCAGGTCTCTCTTGGCCTTGATGATAGGAATGGCGTACTTCTGCACCGGGGTGGGCCGGGTGTAGCGGCTCAGGGAGATGTTGCCCATGATGATCTCACCCATGTCCACGTCCTGGAACTGCAACACACACACACACACAATAAATGCATTAACAAATTAATAAGTACAGACGGGGCAACGAGAGGCGTTTGTGGTGAACAGCGGGGGGTCGCCTTACGCTTTCTATGTGATGGGGACAGTTCTGGCCTGTGGCCTCCACAGGGATGTCATCGTACTTCTCAAAGTTGATCCCAGTGTTGCTGCCAGAGAAGAGCTCGCTGAAGGGAGGAGGGGGGGGGGGGGGGAGGGGGAGAGGATAATGAGCACCACCACCATC
>JAODLL010064018.1:4367-17543 GCA_026546735.1 Forbesichthys agassizii
TGTTGCAGATACATCTGTCCCCCCCCCCCCCCAGATGCCAAGCCACCCCAGGTGGCTCACAACACAAACAACCCTGCTGCACAATATGGAGCCTCCTGCCACCAAACCAGCTGGATCCAGTGTCACCACTGAGCCAGAGAACGTACTGGCACCCTCATGCACGCACACACACACACACGCACACAGGTGTGCCCACACACACACACACGAACACATGCACACACACACAGGTGTGCCCACACACACACACAGGTGTGCCCACACACACACACACGCACACACACACACACATGAACACATGCACACACACACACACGCACACAGGTGTGCCCACACACACACACGAACACACGCACACACACACACACACACACACACACGAACACATGCACACACACACACAGGTGTGCCCACACACACACACACGCACACACACAGGTGTGCCCACACACACACACGAACACACGCACACACACACAGGTGTGCCCACACACACACACACACACACGAACACACGCGCGCACACACACACACACACAGGTGTGCCCACACACACACACACGCACACACACACACACACATGAACACATGCACACACACACACACGCACACACAGGTGTGCCCACACACACACACGAACACATGCACACACACACAGGTGTGCCCACACACACACGCACACACACATGCACACACACAGACACACAGGTGTGCCCACACACACACATGCACAAACACACACGCACACACATGCACACAGATGTGCCCAAACACTCACACACACGCACACACACACACACTTCAATTCTCAGTAAATCACATTCTCCAGTAATTCTCATCAAGTCAAAGTGCTGCAGAGTTACATCTGAGATAAATGTGTGTTTTGGATTCAAGCTTGGTCTTTACCATACATGTCAAGCTGCTCTGTAGACACACACACACATGCACACAGATAAATGTGTGTTTTGGATTCAAGCTTGGTCTTTACCATACATGTCAAGCTGCTCTGTAGACACACACACACATGCACACAGATAAATGTGTGTTTTGGATTCAAGCTTGGTCTTTACCATACATGTCAAGCTGCTCTGTAGACACACACACACGCATGCTGGTGACACCCTTTTAAAAACACACCATGCGATTTAAAGAAACACAGAAGCAGGACATCATAGTGCATGTCGTAGTGCACGTGATGCGAGCGTGCACAACGACATGGCAACAGCGAGCAGCATTTTGCGCACGCCACCAATCCTACAAAGTGTCTCATCTGAAAAAAAGCAATTTTCCGAAATCGACTGTGACATCGTGGCTAGCCCTGCCTGGAAACAAAAGGCTCATTAGCATGCATCACTGGGAAACATATTTATCCTTATGCGGCTCAATTGCAGAAATCAAACGATCAATAGTTGCGGCTGCGATTTGATTGTACCGCGTGCCGTATGCAATCCTGTCCCGAGCTCTCCCAGAAACCTTAAATCCTCCCCCTCGGTGTCTGCAAGAGCCTCTCTTCTACTTCTGCTACGGAGAGAGAGAGAGCCCCCGGAGTGATTAGAGGCTGTTAGAGATCAGCTCTCCCTCGTCGCCATGGCGATGCCAAGAGCAGTCTTCTTCAGCAGATGAGAGGGGAATGTTCTGGCGAACTAATGATATATACAGGCACGCACACACACACACTCACGCACACGCGCACACGCACACACACACCCATGCAAGCACACGCACACGCGCACACACACACACACACACACCCACGCAAGCACAAGCACACACACACACTGTGTAGTATGTGTTCTCAAGTCACTCAGCAAATCAAATTGTGTTTAAAAACGCTGTAAGATGAATGCATGTTTTGTGTTAAATTCATCATGTTTCATCATGTGTGGATGCAAAAGGGGTTATGAGAAATTCACTGTTTACAGGAAATGCTCAGCGTGACAATACATTACGTTCTTTCCTTGTGTCAGGCTGAGTCGGTTATCAGTGTTTTACTCACCACGTAACTTTTGACATCTGTGCACTCTTTTCTCTGATCTGTGGTCAATTATACTGCAGCTGTGGTTTCCCTTATGATACTTATGATACTATGATTTCCATTCTTAGGCTTACACGCGAACACACACACACACACACACACACAGACGGACAGGCCACAGCTCAGACAGACAGACAGACAGACAGACCATAGCTCAGACAGACAGACAGACAGACAGACAGACAGGTGGACAGTAAGGAGTCATCGTCTCTCAAAGCACTCCATGCCACTGTGCATTATACCAGGGTGTGTTTTATCAATGTTTCCCTTGAAGCAGGTGAACGTGTTTCCTCCTAATTAGACACATAATAGCAAGGATTATTCCTCCCCAGCCATAAATGTCAGGTTTGCTCATGCATGTCAATGCCGTTATGTCCTACAAATGTTCACACTGGGTGGCAGGGCGAGAGAAGAAAGCCTCTATAACACACCGTGTTGTGTCAGCAGGGCAGGATCGGGGGCTGAATCAGCAGTTATAGTGATAGAAAGATGGAGCGATGTAATGCATTTCAATGGAGCAAAAACTGAACACTTCCGGTCTCCATGCATGGCCTGACACAAAGTCAATTAACCTCAAAACAGTTTTGCTGCAGAAATACTGGCCTCAGATTGATCGTAGGAACTTGAGAATTAATGTTATATGCTCAAACTAACCATTAACGCGCCCAGAGAGAAACAATGGGCAATAGTATGGTGACATACGTGGACCTCTTCACTGACGAATGGAACGCTGGGTTGTTCTGCATAAAGGGTGAAAATCCCTCCCATCCCTTGCCATTCGTCAGCCTAGCTACTTACGCCCGGCACTTGGGCATGATCTGTTATGTCCTTCAAAGTGGTTGTATGTGGCTTTCTGCCACTAGATGTCACACTAGAGCATTAGCATCTCAGACCAAAACAAATGCTCCATGGGCCACACACACGCACACACACGCGCTCTCTCTCTCTCTCTCACGCACACACGCACACACGCACACACGCACACACGCACACACAAAAGAACAGCTCTCGGATACAAAAGGGGAGCGAGATGTCATTTTTCTGCTCAGAACGCAATAACTCCACCATATCTTTACATATAAAATAGCTGATCGCTGGTGTATATTAGTATATTGTTTAAAATGTCATGGGACCTTTAGAGATAACAGGGGTGTACATAGATGGATATTCATTGTGCATTGGTGGGTTTGCTTCATACAAACTTCTTGAAACCACATCCTGTGGTTCTCTGGTGCAAAGCTAATTATTTCCCTTCTAAGGTGTGAAACCTCAAGCCAAGTGAGCCTTATTGCACTTCATACAATCATATAATCCCCTCACATGATAAAAATCATACAGATGATTTTATTTAATTTGATGTTTTCATTAAATTCTCTAGATCATGTCTTACTGTAACCAAACATGATGACGATATAAGTAACAGTGACGGCTTCTGCTCAGGAAACTAGGGAAGGCTATTGTTTTGGTGACCCATTCAATAGCCTATTAAAGATATCTAAATAATTCTATAGAAAGCTTGTCGATCAAAACAAAAATAACCACTTGCTTCCATCGGAAGCTCTGCCCACCACACACTGAAAACACACACAGCAAAGGCTTGTTAGTGTTACTATTTACAGGCAGGGCTGTGTATCCTCTACAAACATCAGATTTTATCCAGCACATAAAAGAACAGGCAATCGCTTATTATAGCTTTAAGTAAACTAGCTATTGTCACATTGCATTGTAGCCTACAATTTCTGGTTTTAGTTTTCCGTACCACTAGCCTACGATGGCTAAACAAGGCTAAACAAGCAGAGATGTCTGCTTTACTATTAATCAAAGAAATGCCTTAAATAATGAGGGCCATTGATAATGAAAATAAATGAATTCATACTAATCTGATTCAGTTGTCCTGTTATTTTAGGTTCAGCAAAATGCTCTCGACCAATCTTACAGTAGAAAGCTACCGGTAGTCTACAGCCACCTTGGTTCAAATGAATGCAAAACTTTGACGTTTGGCGTCTGTTTAGATATTGTTAAAATGGTTATGGAAAAGCACAATTGCATACACACTAGACGATCCTACCAATTAGTATTATTATTATGATATTACTTATATAGCAAGTCATGCAGACAGAACGGATGACACACAATCCATAATGTGCGGCGATGAACCTTTCTATGTTGCGTAGACAACGCACATCAATGACAGATACCTACGAACGTTTTGTATTACGTAAACACGTTAGTGCAAGCACTCCCAGAAGCCATAGGGAAAGCATTGAGGGGCCTGCATTTTTGGATAAAAATACTTTAACGTGAACGTCTATGAGTGTGGTCAGGACAATTTTCAGCCATATTGAGATCGCCCAAAAAGGGTCTGGAGGCTATACAAACTCCACAGGACATTGGACGCTGATTGGATTAAGATATTTAGAGGCAGGACAGTCAGCTAGCGTACACTGGTAAGTTTGAAATTCCCTCCTCTCTCTTTCTCCCTTTGGCGGTGTGTCGCCCAATCGCCCTAAGGAACAAACCGTCCCTGATAAGTATAAAATGAATAAACTCTTGAAATAGCTGAGCAATGTTGAGAGTAATACTCTCTGGCTAATAGAATTATACAATTAAGCACCCCCCCCCCACACACACACACACACGTACAGGCACACACACACGCACACTCTTTACTGTAAGTGCGTCCATGAGTAATTTGAGTTTGAGACCCTTGGTTTAGACTATGAAGAAAAGAGGACAAGAAAAGAAGAAAAGCTAAATGTGTGTGCGTGGGGGTGCGTGTGCGTGCGTGTGTGTGTGTGGGTGTGCGTGTGCGTGCGTGTGCGTGTGTGTGGGGGTGCGTTGTACAGGTTGCTACACAACACTTTGAGTGCCTTTTAATCAGCACTAGCTAGCAGTGCGGGAGAATTGGATAAAATGTTATCTGAGGGCTGGAAAGTGGAGGTGGAATTTATGGTGCATTATGTTCCCACTATAAACAAGCTCTCTCACTCGTGGAAGTCATTCATCACGCGTTCAAGAGCAGCCCGGGCTCTTCCCCGGCTGCACAGCAGCTGGAACGCTGCCCGGGCCGACGGGAAGCCGACGGGAAGAAGAGGGCCCAGGCGGGGAAGGAAAGCACTTTTTGTTTTTTCGGATTTGATTTGGATGTATTTTTCTGTATTCTGCGTGTGTCTAAACCTGTGCTCCTCAAGTGTAACCCTGAACGGGTACACTTAGGCTGCTTGCATATACTGTACAGTATGTATGTGTATATATACTGTACATATAAATGTTTCTAATTCTTTTCTGTTTTAGATTATTGCCAATTAGCAGACATTTTTATTCAGAGCGACGTAATTAAAGGCCCATTTGTTTGATGTGGCCAAATGAAGAAGAGCTCTATTAGAAGTGACCTCGGCAGTCACTTCAGCTTGATGCAGTATGTCGCTAAGCACCTTGAGTGGCCTTGCAGGATCACTTCAGGTGCTTCAAGGTGAGCCGCTAAGAGCAGCAAGCAATAAAACAACAGAGGTGTTTCAGTGCAATGACAAGGCAAAACAACGTATGCATGCTATGAGGTGAAGAGGCTACGGTGCGGACCTTTCACCCTTTACTCGTACTTTACTTACACTATTGACAGTAAAATGTTTATTAGGAACAACCCTCTTGAGATGAACCATCTCGTTTTACACACGCAAAACAAAGTGAAACAACACAGTTACGTACATTCATACAGTCAATCGCTCTCCAGGCCTAACCACTTATTACCTATTAGTTTGATTGATTGATTAATTGATTTATTGATTGATTGATTGATTGATTCAGCAACAGCTACCTTGACTCCCACTGGTTGTCCCTGTGTGTCATCAGTCACTAGTCTATTTTTGCCCTGCCTAGTTGGCTTGCAATGGCCGTCTGTTGTCGCTGTGAATCACCAACTCTCATTGAAAGTGAGGGCGGTCGCCCTGTCTCCCTCGTCTGTGTGAACGTACGGTAAGTCGCTTGTGGACGCTGAGACGTGACTCTGCTGTAACCGGTCCTGTGTGGACAGCAAGGTCCCACACGCGGACTCCAACTCCAACTCCAACTCGGACTCCAACTCGGCACTACGGCGTGAGAGGCGGTGTGCTAGCAAAGAAGCTAAAGGCTATGGACGCTAGGCTATAAATACACGGCTAATCCCGCTACGCAGTCTCAGCCTCTTCCTTCCACTATATTCAGCATGAGTTGAATATGTGACATAAGAAAATTTGTAAGCATGTCAGGATGTCAGCGCTGTCAAGTAGTGGGGTAGTATTTCCAATGGTTGATGGCATTGTCACTGACAAGACTCTACGTAAAACCAGCACAACGCTCGTGCAGTGCTTTAGTCTTTACATTTGTTAGTAACCATAGCCTAACTGATTTGACAGATGTACAAGATCTTCAAACAACAAGGACAGTGTAATTTACTTCCCCTAACTCCTCAGTATAAGTTCAACGTCTGATTTGGTAATTCATTTATGTAGTTGGTCGCGGTGCATGTCAATCACAAAACCACTACAGTCAAGTAGGCGGGTCTTGACAAAGTTATCCTTTAATTTATGCAAGTAAAGGCTGGCTCTGCGAGACTACAGGTACATGAGGCTCATCATTGCACTGTAGCTCAGGGTGGCGTTTGACACAGTTGACCATACAGTGCTGCTAGACAGACTGTAAAATTGAGCAGTCCTGGATTGGATTGTTTGAGACCCACAATTGCACCCTTTATTTTTAGGGTTGTAGCTCAAACTGTTTCAGAAGTAGCCTACTGCTCTAAACCACATTTGTCTTGTGCACACACACGCGCACGCACACACGCACGTCAACTCAAACACAGCGCTGGGACACAAACCCCCACATTCATAATACGAATTTCAGACTATGAAATGTGTTCCTGAGAGATATAGGGCTCAGTGCACGGGCGTATTTAGTGCGAGCTAAAAGCTCATTTTACTGAAGCAGAGCTTTGTTGCAGCTAGGCCAGGCCAGTGCCTTGCTGAGCCAGAGCCCCTATCAGAACCAGTGTTCTGTCATTTCCTCCCAACCATGCAGAGCTTATCTATCTAGCTGAGCTTTTATTACCATTTGCTCCGATTACATTCCAACTGTTTTTTGTTTATTTTTTGTTTCTACGATTTCTTTTTCTTTCTCTCTTTCACCCATTTTGATTTCCTCTGGTAGGAATGAATGTCGCCCTGTCTGAGGTCACATGATGCAGGAAGTCGACATGGCGGTTGATGGAGGCCGAGATGTTGATATGAGCTTCAGCGCTGTAATAATAACAATGTGGATGTGCTCGCTCAGTGTCCAGCATATATGATGCCCGCAATTCAAAGAGCCTTATCTGAGTTCAACCTTGGGAGCCTGGACGCACAGCAGGTGCAAATCTAATATCCCACTGGCGAACGCACACGGCAGCATTCATTTATACATTCATACGCTCGCATTGCCCCACGTCTCGTCCCTTTGCTTTCATGGTAAGCTTCTTTTCAAAGTCAAGGAACAAATGTACATCCTTCTCTCTTTGGACGGTGAGATCAGGCGGGCCTTCAAAAGGCAATCGTTTAATCTGCCATTAAAATGAATATACATCTGAATCCTTGCGGATTTCTGGACCATTAAACACTCTGGGATTGATTGAGAGGGTCTCAGATAGGGATATTTCATCTCATCTGTTCATCTTTTCCTTCATGTCTCTATATTCGCTGCTGATTCATATGTTTCTTTTAAATGTCAGTGGAGAATTGCATCCCTTCTCATAATGTCTTATGGACGTTTTTATTTTTTTCTTACAGCACATGAAAGTAGTTTCACATTTGATGTTCGCAACATCAAGCAGACTTCATTCCACCATATTGTATATACGTATACAGCTGCGGAAATAAACAGAGACCACTACAGCACATTCTCAGTACTATTTATATATTTTTAGTTTTTACTTACATGTAATATATGTATTTTTAGACCAACATTTATATCATTTTTCTAATTATGATATGCTTTACATTTACAGTATATTTCATAGCTATTTATGTATATACTGTATGTGTATATGTATATATATACACTGTATACAGTGCAGTACATGTAGCCATACCACTCTGCAACAACAAATTAGTCGTTTATGTAAGGCACGTTTAATTGGTATTGGGTCAATTTCCAGCATGCTGTTCTGTGTACAGACTTGTCTTTAGGGATCAACCCATCAAAAACGCCTGACTGCCTAAGTGCCTGGAGCTCTGGCGCTGCTCATCAGTTCCAGAGAGTAATGCTCTGTTAATTCCTCGTGTCTGTCAGCGGAGCAGGCCACACACGTCCTCTGTACGGCACGGCCCGTCTATGCTAATGACAATATGGAAATGTGCAATCCCTCTGCACCAATCTCAGCGGGGTTTCTGGCCTAATAAAATACATAGCCTACTGTAAGTAGCATGTCGTCAGGCCCTGTGGTGAGGGTGAGCGATGGATGTGGAGACTTTTTCCGCGACTTCAAAATTGAAAGCCAGAGTTAGACTGCGTTGAGGTTGTGGAAACAACTTTTTCATTCACTGCAAATTAAAGTGCTCTCCCGCGGGTTCTGTGTGTTATTGCAGATTTTGTTTGTCTTTGGATGTGGCGGTATTACTTTTATGTCTCTTCGTTATTTGCGGGAGGTTTTCAGTGTAAAATGTGTTACGTTTGTGTCTGTCGGGAGGTGGCACAGCAAGGTTAGCCTGCACAGCATGCTTAGGCTGTGTGGGAAGAAGTAATTCGCTCAGAAAGTTCTGTAGAAACCATGATGAGGGTTTGCAATAAGACTCGACTTGTGATTTGTACCTAAATATGTATGAGTGTTTGGGATCAGATGTTCTGCAAGCGTCTTGGTCATAAGTAAAAAAATAAAATAAAAACAAAATTGTAGGATATTAGCTGAACTAGTATAACAAATCTCTGCTTTGGTTCTGGTTTCTGAAGGTTATAGCATTTGGTTCAAGAATATATTTATAAAAGCTGAGTTAACAGATGTATAAATTACATTTAAGATCCCTCAACTTCCCTCAGACAGAAAACAGGTGAACAAATATGACTGATATGACATGAGTTAGGTGTGTGCATTGGTAACACAATGCACACCCCTAAATCATGTAACATAAAATAATTATTATTAACAGTACATGTAGCCTACAATTATCTAATCTGTTCATTTAAACATTTGTGGAAGCCTGCCTGCCTTTAGCTGTTGCAGTTTCATTACATCTCCCTGCAGTGTCCAGCCAATGAGGTTGCTGCAGTGTCCAGCCAATGAGGTTTGAATTACAGTAACAACAGGAGCGCAAATGTGCCCGATTATTCCGTGTAAGACAAAGAGGAGAAATGCCAATCATATACGGAGCCACTTTACGGCAACACCCGCTACTTTATACCCTGTAATAAAGCTCCTCTTTAAGCAGCATGAAAATGACATTCCCATTATGGAGCTCCCACTGCAGTTATCAGGCAGAGAGCTGAACGCCTGGCCAATTAATCAGAGACTTACAAGGTCCAAGCCTTCAGACGAGGCACTCAGAGAGAAAGAAAGATGGGGGAGGGGGGGGGGGGGATAAGGAGAAAGAGAAAAAGAGGGAGAGAGAGAGTGGTAGAGCACTGAACGAAATCGCTTTAAAAAGTGAACATGTGAACATCAGTGTGGATAGTTTTTCCAAACCGATTTCTCAAGTTACTTTTTCCCATCTGTTAGTTTTTTTTTAGCAGACCTGGCTGATTCCTTGCTGCCTTCAGGACTAATCACCCTGCTTTTAGCAGATATACAGTATAAATGACTGTTCACTAATAGTTAATGGAATTATAGGAAGCAATAAGCAGGTTCATTGGGGGTACCAAGACAGAGAGAAATTACCCCGGACTTCATAATTGAAATACCTGTAACGGTATGTGTGTATGGTTTTGATTGATTAAGGTGACGTCTCGTAAACACCACAGCAAAGGACAGCCAAGTAAACAAAGCAACAATAAACTGGATAGAACTGGAGTCAAGATGAGAAAGTGTGCTAACAGGCATTGATGTCATTTGTGGGTATTCAATGTGTGAGATTAGCCCCAAGACACACACAAACAACAAAAACATGCACACATACAAAAACAGTACTTTTACTGACTTGAGACAAATCACTGAAATCATTGCCATATCCTGTTAATTCTTGTATTTTAAACTGTTGGAAATTAATGATTTTCTTCCAGCTGAACACTAGCTGCGTTTTAATGGACTCTAATATTCCAATTGGAATCGGGTTAAAAGCCCAACCTGAAAGAAAATGCTCATATAAACACCATGATCGGAAGAGAAATGACAAACCCGATCGACATTTCATTCTGAAGCAGGGAGGTAGTATAACCCGTTCCATGACCCGATTAAATGACCATCAAGACCATCCTAATCTCGCAAGCTGTTAGTTTCACTTCGTCATGCGAAACAGTCTGGAGAGCTTGGAAATCGAGTTGATTCAGGCCGGTAAACCTTGTGTGTTGCCAATCAGCGTCGTAGTTTAGCTACGGGCGTGGTTTAGGTGTGACGTAGGCTACCTGGAAACAACTTGAAAACACCTAGATAATATAATATAGCATCAGTTTTATTAGAATGTATTAGAAGAGCAAAGGTTTTTCTCAATGGAAAATATGTTTCCACTCTTCCCTCGACTTTTATACTGCAGTGAGAAAAACAACAGTCTGCTGGTTCACAGGTTCGTCCAATCACATGCAAAGTATATTTTTGAAAGTGCCTGCCCTCTTGAATCTGTTTCAATGGACGGCTCCCCAGATGGATATGTCTAACAGACACAGATATGCCAGGTTACCTTTAATTGTCACAACGGGGATTCTTAAATTCAAACTGAAACCAAATGTCACTGACCATTTTCACAGCTTTCCTGTATTTCAAATGCATTACAGTCTAATTTGTTTTGCAGAGGTTTTGTCAGCCAATTGGACAGCAGCTCTGCCAGGGCTCAGAATAAATGGGAGTTGTCGTGGTGATAAGTGACGTCATACATACATAACCTGCTAATGCTTGGCTAATCATCCAGACACAATGAAGACTGGTTACGTACAGTATATGAAATAAGCTTAATGGCACCCGCCAATCAGAGCGCCTGATGGAACAGTTTCCACGCATGTAAAATGTTCCTCTGCAGCAGAATATTATGCAGCCATCTGGCCGAGATACAGAAAACAACAGTTTAAAGCCGATGTCGAAAGAATGTTACTAACACGCAAGTAAAAAGTGTACATGTAGATAAATAGTAGGTAAGCCTACACAGACGCATGTACAAACACGGATACACATATAATACATCGATATAAAGTAATACATACACACATACACACAATCATATATAATGTATGTACTGTATAATCACATAAACATATCACGCACACACACACACACACACACACACAACTTAAACAAGACAAGCGTCATGCAAACAGCTGGGTCTTATCATGTCAACTGAAAGCCAACTGACAACATTTACATACATGTGATGAAGAAATGTGTTTCATGCATAGGCTGTATATGTTACAGGGGCTTACTGTAGAGACAACACACTGTAAATCCACACAGCCCTGGGCCAGGTTGATGCTGCAGTAAAAGGAAGCAAGCTGGGGGGTGGGGGGGTCTGGTGGTTTAGTGTGGGGGGCCGGGGGATAGAGAGATCCACAGGGAGCCTGACAGCGACTCAATAGAGGTGTCAGCCCGCCTTTAGGAGACGTTTTACTGGCATTCTGAACCAGGAGAACATGAGCACCACGGTTAGCATGCACACAGTACAGCGCACTCAGACACTCACGCTGTCACTAAACTTGAGGTGGGTGTTTTTTAATTAAGGTCTAGCTTCTGTAGAAATATGAACAGGCATTGTTATGGAAACCACATCAAGCCAGAAGGTATGAAAAAATTGGGTTTTAAAATGAACAATACGTTACCTACCTTTGCCTCATACTTTTGCTTCTGGTAACCATTACAGTAGCTTTAAGGCTTCTTCTGAAATAGAGGTTTTGTGTTTTATAGAACCACACGTAAACACAGACAGGGATTAATATCCATCCCATAACTCTGTCTTTTCTGTTAAATGTTGAGCGCAATGGAAAATGGAAGAAGAATCCATCACTGAAGCGATCAGATGGTTTATAGTGGAAAAAAGTAGAATAAATGATAACGCCGTCATTTTGTTTCTGTGACAGGCTCAGTACGAATCGACTTAAACACAACAATCACATCATCCATCACCCAGTAGCTTTTATACTCTCACAGTTCAATGTTATGCTTTATTAAATACTAATACAGGCACTGTGTGTCTTAGTTACATATTTCGTTTAAAGATGTTTGTAAGAGTTTCATTTAACATTTTTGTTTTTTATATAGAAAATTACCACAAAACCGAGGAGGAAATATAATTTAAAAGTTTGTATATTCAGGTCATACTCGTAACCCTTATCAGGCAATACCACAGTTCTATGGTAAATACTGGAGACCCCTGTTGTGCTGAAACCAAGTCATGGGACAATACTGTGCAGGTGTTCGCTAAAGCTGTTCTGTGACTTATAACTGAAAGACCCATAGCATCCTTAAACATTATGCTTATCATGTTCCTTACAGTAATACTCAATGTGTCAATTTAGATAAAAGTGCCAAAGGACCAACTTTTTTATCTATTATCTGTGGTTGGATTTTCTTCTTTCGTATACATTGATGGTTTATGTGGCTGTGTGGTTGCTATTAACGACAGCAGCATGCCATCTGGGCTAACTATTTTATACATTTTACAACATACACATCTATTAATATACAGTACAATTCCCAGATACAATTGCTGGAAGCCTGAATACCAACAAAGTGTTAGTATTTAAGACACACACACACACACACACGCACAGGTTACACAGTATCATGTCAGATTTAGAGGGACAATAATATAACATTCTACTAACATACAGTACGATGCTATGAGTTACATTGATAGTTCACAGCGAGAATATGCCCAGCCTCAACCTGTTTCTTTGCAAAAACTGACAATACACATTTAGAATGAGTTTCAGTTCTGAGTGGAAACAAAGACAGAAAGGAGGAAGTGGTCATTCTGCTCCTTGGGGGGGGGGGGGGGGGGGGG
>JAODLL010064039.1:0-17539 GCA_026546735.1 Forbesichthys agassizii
CACCTCCCAAATACACTCCCACAAAGAAAGAATTAGCATAACAATTAAATTACAGGTACCACATTAATGCTCCTACAATTATATTTATTTATATTATAATTATAATAGAACAAGCAGTGTAAATAATTATATACGCTCCAAACTCTTTTCTAAATGTAATACATTCGGTGTTGTCTGTATTCACACATCAATACCGTTTTCACAATTACAGCTTGTGCAGCATCAACACAGACCTATCCCACCCAGAAAAACACTAGTGCAACTCAAACCCACAACCTTTGAATGCCTGCCTCTGACTACAAGTCAATGCACTATCCATTCACCACAGGGCCCACATGACTCAAATACAGTTGTCTAGCTGCCCTCTGACCTGAGAAAATACAAGGTAAGCATAAAAAGGCTATGGCACTGAACTGGAAAAACAGTGAAACAGCAAAGCTGAGAGCTCCAGACAGAAGTAGGCCAGCTGGTACTCTTCATGCATGTTCTATGTGCATGTTATAAGTGGGCTCCACTCCAGGTTATAGAGAGCAACATGATCTGAGACGCATGCATTGGCCGAGTCACTAAAATCTTAAACAGTGAGATGGACAGTAAATTGCCCTAGGCTTTTATCTGAAACATACAGTATCCAGCGAGTGCATTTCTAATACTGGACTGGATTGTACACAATACACACTGGTTTAAAGTTTAAATTAGTATATTTGAATAAAAAGAGAATGGCTCAGGAGATTAATTTGCGATTATTTCAATAAAAATAAAGGAAGGTTTAGTCTTATTTATGTAGGCTACTGTATATCACAAACATGTATGTATCTTGGCATATTCTACCGTCCTTTCTCACCTTGTCATTAAACGTTTGAGTTGAGATAATCATATAATCATCAGCTGCCACTAATATCCTGCATCAGATTTATATCAGTCGGGAGATCCAAATTAACTGACATTTATATCACGGTGGTGCTGCTATAATTTATTGGCACACGCTTTGAATTTAATCACATTTATGTAAGTGGCCTATAGTCACACTGTACCTAGGGATACAGTAATACTGTTTCTCATGTAGTTCATATGTGGTATTTTGGCTCCAGTATCAAAAGTTATTAATTATTATTAATAAATAACGCGTGATTATGTACCGATCCCCGTGGGCAGATCGTCTTCTCTCAAGGGTAAGCGCAAGAGGGAGACTGATCCTCACTCAATCGCCTGCAAAGAACTACCTCCCTCAGTCATCAGTGTATTCAAGTCACCTCACCTCAAACTGTTTGAGGCAAGAGAATCAATCACTCCACCGACGATGGTCATCATAGCAAAAATGTATGCCCTTGTGTCACTGAAGGTGTTCTGTGCATTCTTGCGTGAACATTGTGCTCTTACGTGACGTCTGATTTATGTTATCTAAATACATTGAACATGCAGCAAGAATATTCGGCAGCCTGCGTGCGTGTGTGCGTGTGTGTGCATTACACATTAGTAAATGAAGCCATAACATGCATCTGATGCCTTAAAGCAGCATAATGCAAGAGCAGTGCGTGACGCGTTCCAGTGGACTACCATCGTTTCTCTCTCTACTCTCTCATCATGCTACAGGCTATATCGCAGGACCATCAATACCCTTCTTTGAGACTGCTAGCGCAGCACAACCGGCCAGCCCCAACACTTTCCTGTCCAAGTGTAATGTAAACAGGACCCGCCGAACAGACATCCACTTATCTCAGACATATTGAAAGATGTCTTTTAAAACCGATATAACAGTAGGCTATATTAACAGTTTTCAGTGAGCATACTTTAGATTGTACATGCAAACAAAATGAGACAATCAAACATGATGACGCAAACAACATACTGCAATATGACACTAAATTAAACCAGGACACGATAGCCAGTTTCTTAACAGATCACTGACACACAAACTCACAGCATCCCAGCGCGGCACGAGGAAAGGCACTCAAGTGAGAAATACCTGCAACTACAGAATGGACGGAGAGAGAGAGGGGACATGCCTGGGAAAGAGGAATTGCCCATGCTCCGCCTGGATACACTTGTTTACGGTCCTCTACCGTGCTCGGGACTGCTCTATTTCTTTTCTTTTATCCTCGGCTTTCGTCTCCATGGGTTAATTCATCCCCCTTGGCCCTTCCGCACTTTTCAGATGCTTTGTTTTTCTGTTTGTTTTTGTTTTTTATCAGTGTTTCACCCGTTGCTTCATCCTGCGTCCATCCATTTCTCAGTTCAGGTCCTGCCAGAGCT
This sequence comes from Forbesichthys agassizii, assembly GCA_026546735.1. NCBI lineage: Eukaryota > Metazoa > Chordata > Actinopteri > Percopsiformes > Amblyopsidae > Forbesichthys > Forbesichthys agassizii. The sequence continues at coordinate 2,254 of JAODLL010064039.1, forward strand.
GTGTCAGCAGGCGTGTGCATGTGGCTAGTCCGGGATGCTCTGCTTGGGCGGGTGGGTGTGAGCTGGCTACTTCTTGTATGGAGAGGTGCTCTCTGGTCGTGTCTTAGTCGATTGGTCTTCTAAATTGCCATTAAATAAACTCATGTTTTATGCATAGACCCCTCCGAAGTCCGCCCCTGATACGCGTTTCTCAAGTCCTTTGATGTTGTTGGAGCAGTGGATTTTAATGTTATTATCTTTTCTGTCGCAGTGGCACAGTAGTTCACAGATTACCAACAAATACAATTCCTTATTACTCAAATCAGCACATAGATTGAACTAGTAACCAGAAAACGTGTAAAATTATTTGTGGACATATAAACGAATGATGAAAAATGAACATCATTAGAAACATGCCAATGTTTTAATACATGTACGCTGCATCTCTGTTTGTGTCTATATCAAAGATACCCTGGGTTAACACCAGCTGTTATTCAATCCCAAGTTAAAGACCATGAATAAGTGAAGAGACTCACGAGTCTCTCTCTCTCTCTCTCTCTCTCTCTGTTATACATGCACTATGGCAATCTGCGTGTGAATGTTGTGTGCAATACTGTAACCTACAGTAGAAGTGTGTACTGCGCTTGGGAAACTAGTCTCCAGTATGATAACATTTCTTGACTACAGCACACAGCTTCAAGTTAAACATTTGTGTAGAGTAATAGAATATATTGGAGGATTTTTGAGTACAGACTAGAATATTGACAGCAAGATGTTTCACACAGCAAAGGAGCGTGCGTATGTGTGTGTATAGGGTTAGGGTGCATCCTTAGCTCTTACCCAGCCTGGTCTTTACAGCTGCTTTAAATGTAGGCCTAAATTAATTCCAATGCTGTATCTGATGGACAAATGCAATCCAGCAAAAAGGCTGACATTATTTAATTACCTAGATGTGGGGACAAGGCTTTGACAGACCTTTTAGCCTTTATTCATGAGAGACATTCACAATATCGTATTAATTTGCACTGACTTTACACTGGATTTTGAGGTCACAGCTTCTCAGCAGCGTATCCTTCAAGTAATAATATGGAAATTTAAAGCAGATAGGGGGAGGGGTATAATGAACGTATGACTTAAGGATGAGGGACAGTTGAGTTGACTGAAGGTGATTGAATTCAGACAGGCATGAACCAGAGAGAGAGAGAGAGAGAGAGAGAGAGAGAGAGAGAGAGAGAGAGAGAGAGAGAGAGCATAACAGTATATAAAGATTACCAGAGGAGATAAACAGAATGGAAAGCAAAGGGAGGGAGGGAGAGAAACTATAGATAAGGGGGAAGATGGACAGAGTGGGTGAAGATGGGAAGATAATGATAGATGCATGGCTGACCCGTGACAGCGAGAGCAGCCTCCTTCTCAGTGAGAGGGTCAGGGGAGATGAATAATGCATTTCTACAGTGGTCCTACTGCAGACAGACAGTAACATTGCATACATCACAGAGAGAAGTCTCAGAAGCAATTACCGGTACTTCAGAGAAAGACTTGAGTAGGAAGAGAGAAGATAGGTAGAGAGAGATTGCCAGAATGTAGTTCTCCAATAAATTGTTTTACACACTAAATTGGTACAAGGAAAAATTTAATATAATTACAAGACCACTACAATTGAGTGGGAAAGTGCAGTCTAGCTGATTGCAATACAGACCTATATTTGGCACCTTGAGGGCAAATACCCGCTGCTGAAACAGAATCTTATACATTTCTTTAGTGCATCTATTCCTGATGCTAACAGGATTAAAATGTACAGTAAATAATAAAAACATTAAAATAAACTTAGCTTTGCTACATCTTAGCTCTGAATGTAGCATTAGGCTCTGAGACCTATAGCAGCCATACAACTGTAGATTATAATAACATCATACTTGATATCAGAAGTGCTAAGTTGACAATTCTGGCCCTTTTGCCAATCGCTCCTGAATGTCAATATGACATGATGGACCTTTTTTTATATTCTCAAAACTACATTCAAATTTTCATAAACCGCTTGTGCCATTGAAAAGTAGTAATACCAGCAGTATTAACTAAAATTAATTAATACTTTACACTTAAAAATTACAATTTGTCTGTCTAAATGTGGAAGAAACAAAAAAAAAAAAAAAAAAAATCATATTCGCAGAATGTAGCCATATTTTTAAACATGCTGCATGATGGGATGATTGTTAATGTTTAATTTTTTTTAGTGTTGCATATCTGAGGAAATTGGCATTTTCAGGTAACACACATTAACCCACAGAAGCGATAGCTAGATTTTCCAACCTTCTTTGTTGTTTTAATCCCTCTTAATTCACCTGCCTACTTATATCGGGTTTGGGGAAATATGGTTGCCATGGCAACCCCTCTGTAGAGAGCTGGAGTGGAAGCGAGGAGTTAGCAGAGCACACTACTATTTAGCCATGCACACACACAGAGACGTGCACATCCATTCCACAGAGTAGGTCACTTAAGAAATCATCTCTTTAGCTGGTAAAACCCCAAAGGAAGGATCAGAGCTTTCCAGAAATATTCTGTGCTGAATCAAGAGCAATTCAGACTCCCAGCTTAGCAAACATTTTAATAACCTTGATGCCTTTCATATCGTGCCACTCTTGGTTAACTTTGGGTTATATTTGCTTTGTTATTAGTGTTGAATAATAATAATAATAATAATAATATTGTTAATTCATATTTTAAAACAGTTTAAAATTGGTTGGCTGTGAGATTGTTGTTCCTTTACCTTTGTAGTAATGATTCAAGCTGAATAGAAACCCCTTTAAAATGTGAAAATATTTATTAAAAATATTGAGAAAGACAAACATTCTTTAAAATGTACATATCAACAGGAAGAAATGTCAAAAAGTAATTTTGCTTTATAAGCTAAACGAATAATGACAATGTGCTACAATTTAACACCATCTTCACAACATCTTTACAAAAGCAAGATCAAGATATTTAAGGTTAAATAGATGCCTCAGCAAACATACTAGAACTACACAGTACTTTCGTACACAATGCAAGTGTTTAGTTCATATTATTTATAAAACCAAAATGTAATTTTAAGCAGAAAAAATAGAAAATAAAGATTCCCATCACAAACAGTGTGCAAATATAGCAGTTACAGCACGTACGTCTAGTTAAACTAATTAGGCCATATGATGAGACGACGACATAAATATTGATTAAACACATAAAACTGCAAAAGGCAAAACTATTTTCGTAAATGCTACATATATGAACTCAATGAAAATTCTGGCACTCTCGTATTTGAAATATTTATCATTTTATGGCATGATCATATTTATGCGACCTTTAATACCTAACAAAAATGCATCCATCTATTCAGATTTGAAAGGAGAGTACCCCCTAGTGGCCAGGATTTAAACCACATCATGTTCCAAAATTTGATGAAGCAACAAAAATCACGTTTATATATTAACCACAGCCTTTGTGTTGGGCCTGAAGATCTTCATAATTTTCCCACTTAAATTCCCTCAAGCAATAGCCAGGCCCAGAGTCATGGAAAGATAGAGTTGCGCCAATGCAAGTTTGACAGTCAACGGTCACATGGTTCATGGAGAGGCAAAACAGTTCCAGGAAGTGCTTGGTAGGCAATATTATTAGATATATACAATTTTTGGTAATTAATAGTCAATAAATACACATATTTACAATATCATTTATAGGGTACTTTCAGTATTTGCAACTAACTTCCAGGAACAGTTTTGAGGCTCCACGATCTGCCATTGCTGTGAAGAAGCGCATCATTGGAGTGAAAGGAAATGACGGGACTCTCTCTTTACATGGCTCTGGCCATGCAAAAAAACAGGAAGGGCTAAATGTCATAAATTAATGTCTGAAACTGCACATTCGTCTGATTTTATTAACACAAACACAAAGAAGAGTAGCTAGCAATATCATGTGTGGTTCAAGGAACAATTGAGGTGTTTCTGGTTCTGACATCGGGTTCTTGTATTAATCTTAAAGCATCTGAACCCACGTGATTGCCTTATGCACATATGTCTGAGATGACACTGGGATTTGGATGGAAGGAGACTTCAGTCAGGCATGACATGATGTTTCTCCTCAAGGGTTTAAGATAACATCCGGTGTAATAAAGCGCTAGTGACCTTACGTTAGGGGTGGCTTCACGTCAGAGAGCTACACAGATGCAAGGGTGTTTCAGGCAGACAGGCAGAATGCCTTTGTTGATTTGGTGGAACTCCACCAGCTGCAGCAGGTCTATGAAAAGCGTGTTCCCATCATCCATTGTGAAGTACTTCCTGCCATCATCTTCACACTGTAAAGAAAAGAAGGCAAAGGTTACATCAATGTGAATGGTGATGGTATAAAAAGAACCAAAGTCTTCAAATTAAAATTCACACTAAAGAAATAATTTCGGTTTAATAATAAATAATTGAACGTCTGTTCCTATTGGCTTGTTAAAGTCACCATATGGAAGATTTGGATTATACAATTCATCCAAAAAATGAATCCAAACGAACAAGAAAAATATAATTTTGGATTATATCAAGCAGCTCTTATTGGAGCTACATCACTTTTAAGACATGAGATGAGGCTTTGTGTCTTTTCCCAGCAAAATTTAATTTATTTCATTACAGTGCATATCAGTACTTAAAAATGATGATAAATCCTATATACCTCCAAACCTTGCAAGCAATCCACTGTATAATTTCAGCGAAAGCCATTAAATACATTGCGGTTACATACAAGTTATAACAGCTCAATACAAGGCAGTGATGAATTAAAAACTCACAGGGATGATAAGATAATGTTTAGTCTTCAGCTTGTAACACAGGGACAGGACAAAGCACTGTGGATGCTGCTGGCTCTCACGTATAAGGAACATCCTACATGCGCACGCACGCACGCACACGCACACACACACACACACACACGTGTAAATGTCGCCCATCCCAGTACACGCTCCAGGAGATTATCATTTGCTCAAAGTATATCTACACACGGCAGCGTTGAATAATGCATTAGTCAATATTTTGTCAGTGAGTTTACAATCATTAACGACACTTGACTGTTGAAAAGGACATGGGTAATTAAAAAAAGGTGACAGGAGCCTAATGCGCCACGCCCTGCTTACCCGTCTACCAGCCCCTGCTCCTTGATCAGCATCTGGGCTTGGATTCTAGACACACCACCGTGGAACCAAGGGTGGGTGCTGTGAATTGCTGCATTCACACATGCGCGCGCACATGCACACAAACAGGTTACAAGGAACATAGCCGTATTAAGGACGTCTATGAAGCACTGACATTTGTGTGTGTGTGTACATACAGGAGGGCCGAGCTGTGGAGCTCTGGCTGGGCAGACTGCACCTCAAGGCCTCTCTCCTCTGTGTCAGTAGAAGAAGACAGAACAGGGGGGTTTCATTCAGTGTCATTCAGGGTCCCCTGAATGATACGACGCCTGTGCTTGTTCCCTCTAACACAGTTCTCTAGCAGTTGGAACTACATACTACATATAGAGCCAACAGAATTTAATCGCAATTAATCGAATGCTTTAAAATAAAAAATGTGCATAAAGCTGGCATATCTTGTTATAAAGATATAGGACTTTGGGGGAAGGGGGGGGGGGGTTCAGAGTGTCATTCAGAGTCCCCTGAATGATACGACGCCTGTGCTTGTTCCCTCTAACACAGCTGTTATATAGCTGTTGAAACTACATACAGGGCTGACTGGTCAAATGATTTAAAATACAAAATAAATCAACAACATAAAGCTGGCATGTCTTGTTATAAAACATTGACATTTAGGTTAAATTTTTAACAGGTTAAACTTTGTGATTAATTAAATCACAATTACTTAATTGATGAATCGCGATTAAATTCTAGTATATTAGCCAGCCCTAGTAGGAAATGAAAAATGGGAAATATAAAAGCAATCAACACGATCCGTCCATCTCTCGACCTCTCAAGTGGTGCCGGCCCGCGCTTTGTAAGCCACTGCTCTGAAGCGGTCTCTACGCCTCCCCTCAAAAACCTTTCATTCCAACAGCCACCCCACAAATGTGCTTCCTGGGTCCTTACCCTCCACGCCTGCCCTTCCTCCCTCTCAGCTCTCTGGGCCTCACCGGGGTTCTGGATCACCCTCCCTCCGGCCTTGCCCGAGAAGTCCATGGCCACCAGGCTGGTCTCTGACTGGAGCGCACAGAGAGAGAGAGGTAGAGAGAGAGAGGCAGGCCTTCACATGCACGCTCGTTTGCACGCACAGACGGGAGAAAAGCGATGTGAACGTATTGCACACCGCCTTGTGTGTGGGCTTACATTGGCTTCAGTGCGTTTGGCTGCATTGAGGCACTGCTGCGGGGCTGTCTTCGATAGCTGGTAGTTGCATTGGAGCTGCTTTCCATACTGACAAACACACACACACACACACTTACATTAGATGTGTCTGTGGAAAACAGCGACTGTTCATTGTTGGTGTAATAATGTGCCGAGTGGAGAGGTGGTGTATGCGCTGGTCACCTTGAACAGTCTGAACGCCGATGTCCAACAGGTGCGCGCTTGTTCGTTCTCCGCACACAGCAGCTTAAAATCCGGACCACGGACAGGGTCCTTGGAAGACTACACACACACACACACACAAAAAACATGCTTGTAAACCTTGTACACCTTGTACACAAGTAGTTATTTAAAAGGTGCAATAGTTTCTTAGAACATTATAGTGCCCTCTAGTGGTTTAGATGCAGTAATGACTCGAGTACACTACACCTTTTGGTATAGCGCTTAAGGCACCTTTAGTTCAAATAAAACCTTAACCCCATCACGAACTTCTCTTTAAGATTTGTATTTCATTTTTAGGCTTCCATGGATTGAGGAAACAGTGTTGAGGCTCCCGTTACCTTAACGCAGAATGTGCAGTCAGTGGGGGCTCCGTACAGCTTGCGACTGTTGACCACAGTGTACACATTCAGGTCCTCCAGGTCGGCAACATACTGCAGGTGTCGAGGCTCCTGTTCCCAGCAAGGCACAGAAGAGGAGAACAGGTGCCTCAGACTAATGTGTCATTTAACTGACCTATCCCTAACCCCCCCCCCTTTTCACTTGTCCACAGCATGGAAAGCTATTACAGGAAAACAGACCGCTGACAACTTTCTGTCGGATTCAAAAGGATCCTCAACGGTTATTGGAGGACAGGCAAAAAGGGGCGGGGCTTGATATCGGTCACTTGTAGATAAAGACCAGGTCAATCGATCGAACTTGTATTTCAGACCTTGGATGAGCCTTTAGTAGAGCAGTAGAGGCCAGACCGTCGGAGGGAATAGTACACCCTCTTCCAGGCTTTACGGCTGGGCTCCTTCACATGCAAGAAGCCCTGAATCTCTGGACACGTGCCGGACCGGAGAAGGTTCTGAGAAGTGTACAAATACTGCATGTTGTTCAAATCTGGCCAGACTGGGTCACTCCCTGTGACTGATCGGGATCAAGGCCCTGGCTTCTATTAGATTACCTGTATGAGCTCTGATGATGTCATGCCCTTGGTGACATCAGCGCTGTCCGAGATCATAGACTCTGGGAAGAAGAGCTACAAAAAGGAGTTTGGGAAGTTGTCAAAGTGTTGACAAAATGGCTGAGTCAACGACAGCATCGTATGACAACGTGTTGGTTAACCCAGACTTTGAGTGAATAAACCCACATGCAAATTAAACCAAATGAGTTCCGGAAAGAAATCATACTTTTATTTTGATGTGTCCTAATCGGGTCTACATCAGACTGTAAAACATTTAAATCATGTAAAGTTGCTTTACATCTCATTTTACCCTGGAAATACCTTCTGAGAGTATATAAACTACGCACAAAAAGAAAGGACATTTGTAAGATCAGCTTAGGCGTGCTGTTCGTGCCAGTGTGATCAACACAAACACATTGGCAGCTGTTTGAAGAATGGGATGCCACCCCACAGCAGTGTGTGACCATGGTGACCAGCATGAGGAGGAGGTGCCAGGCTGTTGTGGCTGTGTATGGTTCTTCCACACGCTACTGACGCTCATGTTTGTTAAATAAATACATAGTTATTTTTGCCAATGCGTCCCGTTTCTTCAGACTTAAATCTAAACAACCCACCAAACAAGCGTCAACGGCAAAGAAAAACTGTTTGGTGTGGTCAGAAAAGATTTGACAAATTATTTATCGGCGCACCTCTGCTGCTCACCCCACAAATACAGTGGACGTTCCTTACAAATATGGCACCCTTTAAAAAGGAAAACCATCAGCCTTTCCGACAGTATAAGATTACTGCCAATGAGCATTGCTACAACAAAGAAATAATCTACCAAAGACAAATCTCCATACTTTTTTGTGTCATATTCATTCATACATATGAATGATTACAAATGGGCTTGTATTCTCGTCTCAGATTTAACCTACAGCAAACGGGCGGTGGCTGCGCAACGCCAACGAGCACGATTGTGTGCCTACAAAGGTGGTATATCGCGTCAGCTTCAACAAGACCTGTTTGACCCGTATGCAACAGCCAACTCTAATTTGCAGCGCGCTCCCGCACTCGTTAAGAAGCAGGGACTTATGGCGGCGTTATGTCTGCAGTCACTCCTTTGTCTGTTGCTACAGACGTGGAACGACGCCTGGAGCGTCTCTGAGGCCTCCACGTCACACGATCGGCTGCTCGGCCACTTGTTAAATACCACGGCGCTCTTATTTACAGTGTTACCGAGGAGGGCACGCTTGGCTATAGGCTGCCAATGACTGTAGGATTCTACCATGTGTTGGGGGTGAAGGCGGGTTCCCCTACGTACCACGGGTTTTCTGAAGAATTCGTACTTGGCATAGTTTTTGCGGAACAGAAACTTGGTGTCTCCTTTAACGGACCATGTCTCCTGAACATCCAGCACCACCTCGTGGTCCTCCAGACATCTCTCTGGGGAGAGACGAGCACAAGAAACGAATGGTGTATCAATACAAAACCAACTTGCGTTTGCGACTGGCTAGAGAAGAGCTTTGGAGGAGCTTACCGAGGCCCAAGGTGAAATGGAGCTCGATGAGAGCCCAGTTCTCCTGGTCGCTACAGTGGGCTGTCTGGACCAGCATGTGACACACCTCCCTGGCTGTGGCCCCAGGGGAGACCCACAAGGATCTGCTGTAACTGTCCTCTCCATAAACCTTTATCAGCTTGAGGGGAAGGAGGGAAGACATTTAGAATCACTCTCTCATAGGTGCAGGTCCAGAACACTTAGCTACAATCTCACAGTTGATTTATAATAATACATTTTATTTGAGGAAGCCTTTCACAACACTCAAGGACATCTTACATTGCAAATACAAAGACACATAATATAAAACAAATTACTAAGACATGAGCATACATATTAGAAATATAAGATGCAAATGAAAAGTAAAGGAGTCTAAGCAGAGATTTCATATAAAAATATGGTTTGTTGTGCATGGTCAGATATGTGGAGGTCAGTAATATTGGTAGGGAAATATAGTTATAAAATAATCAGATGTTGGGAAGTTGCCCCTCCCCATCCAGTGGCGCACGGCCGAAAGATGTAAAGAAGGCCATCTGAGTTTGTTGTTGTGAATTAGTGGGGTCTAATTGTTAGAGAAGGAGCGGACATCACACGGCTCTGCAAAGGAACCCGGCAAACCACGCGATTCCTGTGTACCATCGGACAAGAGCCAAAAAGAATACACTCTCTAGCAGACGAAGAATTACAGGGTGGGAGAACAGAGCTGGGGGGGGGCAGATGGTGATGCAGGACCCCGACTTGAGTTGCAGCAGCTCAGACACGGAGCATCTCAGCCGATGAAACGGGGGTTAATCCACATCGAAGGAAATGCGTGGCGATGAAAGGTAGACGGTTGACGGCGGAGGGATACGGCTAGGCGACACGCGTCGGGAGTACTTGACGTTGTGGGAGATGATGCTCCAGTGAATTTAAAAGTAGTTGGGAGTGCCGAACCATTTAGGAAAGAGGTAGAATGTGTCCCGGTAAATAATATAGCCTCTCCGGTTTGATTTGAAGTCGCCAGTACGTGTGACAGATGACGCCATGTGATAGGTTAATGTGACGTGATGCTCATGTTCCCCTTCAGTATAGAATTTCCCCCACAAATGTCACACCTAGACACCAGATTATAATACTGTAATAAGCAAAAAGGGGAATAATAATAAAAGAGGACAGAGCGATTCATTTCAATTACAAGATAAAGATTTCTCCTGTCAGAATGTTACAATGCATACTACTGCCATATCCTTAAAACACCTGACATCACTCAGTGTGTAACGCTCGCGTGCTAGCAGACTGGAGTGACGTGCAACAGGCAACGTGTCATTACCAACACAAGGCTGGGTTATGGAGCCGAGTGCCTGTCAACGATGTCAGTCGTAACAATAACAATCCCTTCACTTAATGTGCCTCAGCAGGAGCTGCGGTGGGGCAGAGCCCCCGCAAAATCCTCTCCGGCTCTAGGCTGGACACAGGTTTCTCCTCTTGGCCCATCTCTGGTGCATTAACCATGCGAGTCTTGTTCATTCGGGTCATTTTTAGCAGTCTGCTACCTCGTCTTGCTACTCCATCGACGTCGTGTCACAAATGCAAAGCAGGAGGTGAACCGTAGTCTCCCATTTTCTCTCTCTCTCCAACCTCCCTCTCTCCTCCCGTGCTAGAAGGATCTAGAAACAGCCCAACAGGTGGGCCAGCAGGCAGCATCCATGACGTTGACTCTCCGCTTCGATCTCCATTGTGTATTCTGAGCCGCACTCAAGCCTTACTTTTCTGTCCACGTGGAACACAACTAAGCCACACAGCCAACAGCATCTCTCCACTAAATACATGGAACATTGCACACCGTCTGCAACATTTTCCATATATTGTTGATATATTGATATTGACATTGCGTCAATATATTGTGCACCCCTAGCATCATCCCGGGGTCAGGGCAAGCCAGTCAGCTGCAGGTTAACCGGGGGTCATTGAGTGCATGGGTGCTAACCGCACACCGAACACTAGACAGAAGTCTGACTCCAGCAGCCAACGTCAATATTCAAAATAAACCTGCCTGACCTGAAAGCTGTCAATCATCAGGCACTGACTGGTTGGCTGAGATCTGGCGTCAGGTGAGACAAATAAAACTGATATAAGTGCTATCTTGGCAGCCTTGTGGGGGTGGGAGGGCAGACGGCAGAATGTTCTTTCAGATGAATCCTGTGGATGTAATATCAAGTTGTCTAGGGGAGCCTGCTGAATGCTCTTACTTTATCTAACAGCAGCGAAGTTAGGTGAAGGTATGCTTCTCTTTACACGGGAAATATGCCATGTCTGTGTCCCAACACAATTACAGGCACGGGAAGTGCAATCACACAGAGTGCACAATATGCAACTATTTTTGCTTTTCCTGCAAATCTATTAAAACATATATATACACACTGTATATTTTTCATGACCTAAGGCGGCTCATCGCCTAGAATTGCAAACCTTACATACTGTAGTGTACTGCTTTATGCAACGACTGGCATTTATTTTATTTGTATATTTTCACACACACAGCTAAATTTAGTTTCAGAGTAAATAGTAAACAAAGACCTGCTGTGGGAATGATAGTGTTATTAAGCTTGATCATTTCTGTACCATTTACCTCAAACTAGAAAAAAAAACAACACACCCCAAAAATATAACAATACAATAAATAAATCAGGAATCTTAGGAAAAATCTGTATTCCAGTCTGCACACTCTCCACATGATAGTTAGGTGTCAACACCCCTACATCAGCCACCATACAGTGAGTAGACAAAAGTTTAAGATGTTTGCGTGCGTTTAAGAGACGGGGTTGAGTACACGGAATGCCCTACGGCAGGAGTGGCACTGTGACAAGAGCTGTTTGACGTTAATTATAGACAAGCTTAATCTAGCGGCATGTGTCAATCAAAATAAGGCAAAGCAGACTGCAGACATGAAAATACAAACTCAGGCCATCATATGTATTTTCTAATAACAGGCCTTTACCCAGGCAATGGAAAACAAAATACGTGTGTGAAAAGGCATAGTGTGCATTATCTGGAAGAGGCATTTATAAAATTGCATGAGTAGCATGTGGTCTTTATCTAATAAATAAATGAATCCATTCATTCATTAGTTAATACATTGCCTCCCAAAAGGGAAAGTTGGCTACCAGAAAGAATGCAAACTGCTAAAGCCTATCTACTTCATGAATGCATGTACTGTGGTTATCAATACAATGAAAATACAACAATACAAAATCCGTATACAGTGTTTATGTATGTGTGTGTAAATAAAAATAAAAACAAAAACAAAAAATATAATTAAATAAACAGATTAAAGATATGGTAACTAACTTCTAGCTCAAATCAAAACGGTATCGCTCCGCGTTGTGAAGCAAAGCGCTAGTGCTACTGCTTTGTTTATGTGAGCTGTGTTCGCCACTTTGTCGATGTTGCTATTTACGGAGCCACGGCGGTGTAGAAGTGTCAGATTATTTTTTCAACACGCACAGAGAGCAGTAAGATAGTGAAATGCGAGGAGATATTTGGTGAATTTGACGTGCATTTAGCTTGCAATAGCTGTCTTTGCCTTTAAGATAATTAAAGAGGTATGTCTATTATGCATGCAATGGGATAACTTACATGCTTGTCACTTGATAGAGTTGGGGCAGAACCAATCGACACAGGTGATTGGGAGGGATTGCACAGCTCTGGAAAGGGATTGGGTATGGAGGAAGTGGAGCAAATTAGAGATTCTCTGCCTCTCGTCCTGAAAAACAGTTGAAATCAATACAGGTCATTAGAGGGGAAACAGGTCATGCTTATTCAGAAGTCACCATGGTAATATGTAGATAGGTTATTATTTAGCCGTGCCAACATCAAACAAAACATATTAAACTAGAGGTAAATATAATGACAATATAAGGAAGTTACAGGTTTTTTTGACCCATGGACTATAATTCAGACCATTTCACAAGAACTGATGTGATGTTCGGTGTGTCGCGTGTAGCCTTATCTTTCATCTTGAGGTTAACTACACGTGTCTGAGTGTCCAATGACAAGGAATGTGACTCACTGAGCAGAGTCAATATCCACCACCTACTCTTCTTTGAGCTTGTTTAGTCATGCCCAATGACTCCCATCATGTGTCTACGTCAGTTCCACAAACCCCTGAAAGTGAATAATAAGTGTTTCTGTTCGCGGGCTTGTCCGACGTACCTGTTTGCAGCGATAAGGATTGGCTTGGAGTGGCACACAGAAGAACAGTCATCTACCAGAGGGGCTAAGGTAAGTGTGGAGCTCCCAAGAAAAACATCCTCTCCTCCAGCCCTCTCCGGCTCTTCGGAGCCCTCAAACACCTCTTCCCAGGGGCCAGCCACCTCCATCATGTCGACGTCAATGGCGTCAGTGTCTGGAATCTACAGACCTAACGTTAGACAAATGGTCCAGGTTCATACTGTATTTAGCAACAGCTCCTGTGCCAAATACTGCTGTAGTGTCCTTGACACTGAAACATTGCCTCTTTACAAACTGGCTCAGCCTCACCTATTTCCTAGGCTAAGTGTTTTGTTTTTTTCTTCTTACAATGAAGAATTGCATCACACTTTAGGTAATGAAACAACACAGGCAAACGCAGTACCAATGAATACACAAACCAGAATTTCTGCATGCTACTGTAAATGACTAATGCGCAAACAGCTATTCTGTTTCTGTGTTGCCGTGGGATTAACACATAGTGTTATGCTGGGAGCTACACAGCATAGCCACAGAGACAGAATCCTGCACATCTAGTATAATCTTTTTTACAGTAAAATAAACTGCTCTGTACTACCTTCAAAACTACATTATTGTACACCTGTGTAAACCGGTCGTGTCTCTAGTCTGTGAGAATACATCAAGACTTACTAGAGTTTAAGCGTTGGCGGGCGCATGAGATGTTGCAGTCCTCTGACTGCCTTGTTAACTTCATTTAAATGATCTCTCTCTGGATTTCTGTACCAATCTGCATTGAAGAGAGCAGCACTCCACCAGTTATGTGGGAGGAGGGATTGTGGCACACAGCACAGGAGAGCAATATTTACATGAAAAAGCTAATTAAATTGAAAGTGGCCTTCGATGCATTATAAAGCATGAAATATGATTTATGACATTACACTATTATTTAATCATTCAAAAATGACAATTATTAAGAATACATTTTATTTTTAGAGGGTTGGGGCTGAGTTTTGACATATAAAACAAACAAAAAATACCTGTATGTGTGTTTATAGTTTAGACCACATGTACGTGGGTTGGGCTGGTAGTGGCATATCTGCCAATCTTGAACATCAGCAGCACCTGGTTGTCAAAGCATCAACATGCACTTGAGTACAACAAAGAATCTAAACGTACATGTTTACTGTACAACTATCAACAATATTTTCTACAAACAGGCACATGCTACTGTAAATGTAATACAATATTTATCTTGACAGGTGATGAAGGTATAGGCTTTGTTTAAAAGCAGAAACAATTAGTGAAAATGCCTACGGTACTATTTTATTATGGTCATATCATTTGGATTTATATGATTACTGATCTTCTGCCAAGAAACTGAAACTGAACCTTGGTCACAGACACTCGATATATCTAATGTGGTACACATTCAGTTTAACCGTAGTTTAACGATCTAGTATACTAAAGGAAAGGGCAGGCCCTACATTAGGCTACATTTGATCCTATTATGCTACTCGTATAGCTACGCCATATGCACCTGTTAGCATTCGCAACCTTCTTTGCATGGTATGCAAAACCCTGTCAAAAATCAAGTAAAACATACCGGTAAGTTGTCTGTTTTACGATGCGAATTCGATGGTATTCATTGCGTTAATTCGAATTTATTCGTTCATTGTCTTCTTATAACATAATAATGTTATTATGTAATGTATGTTGATGAGAGGCAGATACAACAAACTTGTGAGAACATAATTGTCGCCAAGCTCTGCTGTCTCTGCTCTCCTCCCCTTGATCAAACTCTGCTCCCTGGAGGGAGGGGCGTTCAGGTGAGTATATAGGTGAAGGGACTATAACGCTAACAACTTAACAATGTACTACTTTCCTTGTCGTATTTTTGACAGCTTTGTATCACATTTTAACAGATGTAATTCGACGATTGTCTTGATCTAGCCAAGCAGGCAGTTTAAAAATAGAAATATATATATATATATATATATATATATATATATATATTTTTTTTTTAATTTATTTTATTTTTTTGTCAGACTATATGTATCGATAAAAAACA
>JAODLL010064050.1:0-17538 GCA_026546735.1 Forbesichthys agassizii
ACATATTTACAGTACTGGTACTAAAACATTTAAAGTATTATACCTTGCATCCAAATGCTGAAAAGCTGTATTCTAAATCCTTCAATGCCAGCTAGTGAGAAGTGATCGTCTTTACAAAAAATGTAATTTCTTTTAGATTTACAGTATGGCTAGATTATAAATAATTTCCACCAAGAACACTGTTCTGTTGGTATGACAGCCAGAGCAGATGTGTATGGTAGCCTATAACAACTAAATGTAATATATTATAAACAACGTGAGCATTTGATGATCTGGATAACGTGTTGTCATCTTAAATATGGCATATGTCCTTTTCCAAGTCAAGTCAAGTCAAATATATTTATTTATTGATATAGCACATTTAAAAACAACCCATGGTGACCTACGTGACCGCTGTACATAGCAAAGCAAGAAAATGCAATAAAATACAACAACAATTAAAACATAAAAGCAAACAAGCACATGTGTCTCAATATCTAGTTGAATGCCAATGAGTATACATGAGTTTTAAGACGAGACTTAAACGTATCAATGGTAATAGATAATCTAATAGCAAGGGGAAGACTATCCCACAGTCTCGGGGCAATAACCGAGATTTCCAAATCTCTAACGTTTACGTTACTAAATAAAAATTGTAACTCGGTGGAAGTAAACTGGTCCGATATCAGTAAATTACCAGTAAACTCAACTAAATCCAGGTAAGGTAATGTAGACGTTAAAATAGCGTTTTGCTAACATTTGCTAATTTAAGAAGTGACGATATGAATGTAATGCGTGTGACACCAATGTAATGTGGCTTTAGCACGTTTAAGTACCTTTG
Source organism: Forbesichthys agassizii (assembly GCA_026546735.1). NCBI lineage: Eukaryota > Metazoa > Chordata > Actinopteri > Percopsiformes > Amblyopsidae > Forbesichthys > Forbesichthys agassizii. The sequence continues at coordinate 821 of JAODLL010064050.1, forward strand.
AATAGATGTATGTGTGCTTATAATGGTGTTCATGTCCTCATCACCGCACTGAAGTTGGTGTGATGTCTACCAGTGTTTCTACCAGTAGCCTGCAGTACCGAACAGATCCGTACTGTAATATCCTACCGTATATATCTAACTAACATTATTAGCTACAGTGTGGAATCGTGGAAATGTGTGGCGTTACTTTCTGACCATTATTACAATACATATCGAACTAACTTTTTTTTACTTGTTTTTAACTTACTGTATACCATCTTCTTTGAGTTGTGTCAACCGTTGCCGTGGACACCGTAAGAGAGTGGAAACAAGGGGACTTTAAATTAATCATAGACGGTCCTTTAGTTTATAGCCTCGACTGTTTATGATCTTTTATTTTGAAGGTGCCGACGCGGAAGTTGGCCTGAACGAGTATGAGGAGACCGTGTGGAGCAACAACAAACAACAACGGGTCGCTGCAGATTATCAGATCGCGTCCCACACAGCAAGAGAGAACTCCCCTTGGATATACGTAGAATCGTTTCTACTCCATCTCTGGCGTGGAGTTGGCAGGCCACGAACTAATTCACCCGTTGTTTTGTGCCCATTCATTCAAAATGACAACGTATAAGGCGTTTCATTCTCAGCTGACGTCCATAATGGAGTCGCTGACCAAGGCGGCGGTGACAGAGATATGTGAGCTGATGGATGACAATTATATCGCCCTACAGCTGGAAATATCACGAAGCCACAAAGAGAACGAAGCCTTGAGGAGGAAACTGGAGCTCATCGAAACTATCATCGCCCGGGGACACCGGGGGAAGTTCTCCATGCTGGATCACAACGACGAGGAGCCCGGGGAGTTTGGGGATTTTTCTCTGGGTAATGATACGTGATGTGCTGATAATGTTATCCTCTGCCGAAATAGTTGTATTTTCTGTTTGCATTCACGTCGGCAAAGTATAAGGTACATTGGTAACGTTTTGTAGCATTAGCTTACTAGTGAATCGTGTTTAAATGCATTTTGCGTTCGTCTCCTTTAATTAAAGCTGTGGGGAGATGGTCATTCCATGTAGACTATTGTGCATTGTAATGTGCTATTGTGTTGTGTTTTCCAGAACGTGCCTCGTCCACTGGAGTGGCTGCAGCTAAACAGTCTAAACTTGGTCTGAAAAAATATGCAAGGTTCCTCACTGTTGAGACTCCAACAGAAATTACTATAACACAAGAGGTACAACAGGTAAAACACTTTAAACAAGCCACCTAGAGGCTTTAAGATATACTGCACCAATTTCTTATATTTGTTATTTGAATATGACATTTTCACACATTTCACAAGAAAGGGAAAAAAAAACAGAAAAACTTTGTTATTTTATGCCTTTATCTTTTTTCCATACATACTCTGCCCTTTTCTTTGATAATTTAAAGCAACGAATAAATAACAACAAAGTGTATTCACAGCATCTAGCTATACAACTGAAAACATTATTCACCTTGATGTTTGGTATGTAATTGTAATTATCCAGCATACTAAAGACCATTGTGAACAGTCTAGTGTGTGTGTTTGCATGTGTGTTAAATGTTTCTCCAGCCTGGCTAATGTATAAGCATTTCCTCTGTGGTTTAAAGTGTTTTTTGCGGATTGCATTTGGTGCTGTGTTCTTTGTGCACTAGGTGAATGATTCAGATCCTGAGGCGCGTAGGGCAGATTGTGGTGTTCTGATCAAGGAGGAGAAGCAAGGAGGAGAGCTTTTGGACACTAATGGACAAACCAACGAGCTGCTGCTTAATGAAGATGGTAACTGTTTTATAGTTCAATGACCATAATGGGTAAAGGCAGCATTGTGAATAAATACTATACTTTTTCCCCATTATGGCTCTCCATGAAATTAATGTGTAATTTTGCAAGCTCCACTTCTATAGTCAGTCATTCTGGGAACATTTGATTCAAAACCCGGTGATACTCAAACAGAAAAGCACCAGTCACACAGTCAGTTAGTCCAGGTGGGTAGGTTTTGGTTTAAAACTGAACCAATTAACGTTGACAGAATGTGACGTAAGTGCGTCTAATACACTTTGTTAAATTCAGTGAATATCTCCTCGGGTCCACTATCTGTCTGTTCTGTGTGTGCACTGAAAGGAAATTTGTTGTTTCTAAACCACAGCCATGGCCGCACTACACAAACACTATCCTATCCTTGGCTGTGTGTGTGGGCCAAAGATAGGACACAAGAAGAGCTTCTGAGGGAGCATTGAAGTGAGGGGAGTTTTAGTTTGGATGTTTAGCTCAAATATCAACAGTATTTCTCCAACATCGCTCACCAACTTTTGTTATTGGTTCTGATTGGTTGAAGGTGGCCCAGTAGCTTGTTAATGATTTCATTGACTAATATTTACACTGCCTCTATGATAAATGAGTTTAAACAGAGAGTTTCCAAGCTGATATGCATATGATGCACATGATATGTGGAACACATGAGCTTGTCAAATCAGGATGATCTTACCAGGCTTCCATGTAATGTGGGTGTCCAGTCCATGTGCTCTACCACACCTGGCTAACATCTCCCACCCTGGGGTTACTGACTAGTGTCCACCCTACTCCCAGGTACAGAGGTCCAGTCGGCAGAGGACTGCGAGGAGGGGCCGTCTTGCATGCTGGGTGGCTCCACGGCCACTAGCCTGCGCCAATGGAAGCAGAGCAGCGAGGCCCACTGCGAGCTGACCGAGCCTTGTGGGCTCCACAGTGACTCCAGGTCCCCAGCAGGGGGCACCCCTGATAATAGCTCTCCAGGGGGCATCTTCCATTTGGCGTCGGAGTCTGAGGCTCTGTCAACCATCTCAGACAGGAAGGCATTCGTCCTGGGGCCGGAGGAGTGTCCCAGCTCCCTCCCTGCGACCTTTGACGTGAAGCGAGGCGCGTCCACCATGAGCTCCTTACCCTACGACATGGAGTTGGAGATGTGCTCGTCGTGGAACAGCATGGAGTCTGTAGCGCACCGGCCCTACCTGAAGGCTGACCAGCGTGGGGTGGAGCAGGAGCAGCTAGGTGCCGCTAACTTCCCCTTGGCGCTGAGCCTGGGCACCGGCAAGATGGACGCTATGGACATCAGCCGCTTATGCCGGGAGCGCCGCTTCTTCTGCAGCTACTGTGGCAAGTGCTTTACATCGTCACGTAGCCTGGAGACGCACTTGCGCGTGCACACTGGGGAGCGGCCGTATAGCTGCGGCCAGTGTGGGAAGCGATTCACGCAGTCGGGCCACCTGAAGACGCACCAGAGTGTCCACACAGGGGAGCGGCCGTTCGCCTGCAACCACTGTGGCAAGCGCTTCGCCGGGAAGCAGAACCTGAGGATCCACCTGCACAAACACCACCCCACTGTGACAGGCCCACCAACCACCTTACACACTTTGAACTGATGAGCACGTCACTGAAAGGTGATTGCTTTTGAGACAGGTTGACAGAAACTTGGTGTGCCATTCCTGTTTTGGCCAGCTGAAACATTTTACTCTGGCAGACAGTACTGTTAGGTGCTGGAGGATAGAGCCACCAAATGTCTCTTGCCTGTAGGCTATGAATGGACGAAGCTTACCACTGTTACTGTTACTGTATTTATCCGAAAACAAAACATTATTTTAAAATAGGTGCTTTTTAATTAAAAAAATGTTTAGGTCTTCTGATTTTTACTCTTCCTTAATGCCTTTTTACATGTCCTTATTAGTTTTTCTGAGATGAAGCTAAACAGGACTATAACGTGAAACTGAACAATTCTTACCTCATTGAAAATGTGTTTTTCTGTGTACTTCTACAGCCTAGTACAGCAACAATGTAGCAAGCTGTACATCTAATGAAGCATGTGAATGTATTTAGTTTGTATAGGCCAGCAGTTCATTAAACGTGCAATCAGAGTAATGCTTGTGTTTAAATGTAGCAAGGTTTTTAGGTGATTTTCTGATATGTGGATTTCAATATTCCATATAAGATTTCAAATTTGTATAAGGATTTGAAATCCATATTTAATGTTTTGAAATATTTCCATTTTGTTAGGGTTAGGGAACCCTAGTCTCACAGAGCCAGCATTTCCTTACAGAAAGTCTTGGATGCAGCGCTGGCTAACTGCTTCAGTACCAGCCTCCTTGACAAGCGAGGTAACTCAATGAACAACTTGGACGTTAAACTGAGGAAAACTAAACAACAGGATTCTGGTGTACCGGTCTTGTAAATACAATTGGTAGGCTACTTACTGTATGTTAATATTTGTATTGGTAAATAAAGCACTGCGCTATCGTTGCACCGGAATTTACGGAGACATACTTGTGAGTGACAATGCTAACAGCCAATGGTTATTGACAGTAATACTTTCTGAAAGTCCCAGAATCTTGTGTCAAGCTTATGCATCAGACATTCGGCAGTTGCCTATGTGCCGTAGTGCTAGTAAACGGAACAGGCTGAGATTTGGGAACCCTAACCCTTAAAAAAATCAGGGAACGGTTGTTAATTAAAGATTCATGTGCCAAGCAATCTTATGTTTTAAAATCTGTGCATATTGCTTAAGGATCCTTACAGGTAGGCCAACTCCGGGGCTCCAACCAGTGACCTTCCAGCTTGAAGTCAAACTCAAAGACCACAAGAATATACCTGAAAACAATTTGTTAATGCTGAACATTAATAGAATGGAGATTGTGTGTAGATTGCAGAACATGTACACAAGCCTCAGTCTAGATGAACAGCATGTTATATTTCCTGGAAGGGGATTCCTGCCTTGTTGTTCATTAGCTTGAACAATCTCTTAACTGTAGATACATACGAACATTGATCCAACTAACATAATAAAACATACAAACGAGCATTATGTTTTTACAATAGCACAAATACTTTATTTTATACACAATAGGAGCACAAACCATTCACCATAGACACAGTAGAAGCCCCCCAACCCTCCACACAAACTGAATAATTCCTTTCACTATAAAAAAACACATAGTGAAACCTTTACGCACAATAGGAAACATACATTGGTCCACATTGCACAATGGAAGCGCACCCATAATGAAACTATCAGGGCCGGCCCGACGTTATGCTTAGGGGGCTCCTTCTCAAATAAATGTTAATCTATCAATGAATGCGGCTCTAATGAATACATTGGATGATGAATAGATGGATGGATGGATTATGTCAATAGTTTATAATCGTTTAAAATGCAGTAGACCTAGTGGGTTGTGTTATTGGCCTGGCTAGCATTGCAGCATGGTTTAATACATTACTGAGATGGTTCAGAGGTGGTAGCTTATCACTCCCATTCATCTTAAAAAAAGCAATGCCACAAAAGCTGACTTTGAGGCAGATAAATGTAAAGAAAATGATTTATAAATAAATAACTATCAATGTAAAGGTATGGTTGCATGACAAATGACTTGAATGAATTTGTTTACTGGTTTATATTATTTTTCAGTACACTATCAGTAGGCTATAACACTTTTGCTGTTACAACATTGAAAATTAGCTTTAGTGCAAATGAACACCAGATTACTGTTACCTTTTTAGATGAAAAAACATAACCATAACCATAAGGTGACATTGGTATGATATGCAACATATCTAGCTATAATTATTATATTACAAAGTTCCCACTAGTCAATAAAATTCTGGAATGTTGTGACATTTTAATAAAGTCTATTCCAGGCATGGAAAGTCAAGGAATCTTGTAATGTGTTGGTCAAGTCAGGCAATATCAGGGAACTTAAATGCTTGAGGAAGTTTACTTTCCCAAACAAAAGACAGAAGAGGACAGAAGTCTGCATCTATGTATGCATGTCTGTATTTTTTACCTCAGCAGGGATAATAATAGTACATGAAAATCGTTGATCTACAGGAGAATTTAAAAGCAACAAAGAATAGCCTTATACTGCATTATTTTTTGTCACCCGATGCCTAAATTTAGCATTTTCCTTTACATAAAAAAATGTATTTCCACCATAATTTTATAATAATAAATTGATGCTTTAAAATTGACCAGACTGAATGTTTAATGCTTAAAAGTTTCTGGGTTTTCAGCTGGTTTGCAAATGATCAAGCATTGATAAGAGTGAATATTATTGTCGGTGCAGAAGCGGTGGGGGGCCCTAAAATGAAATGATGGCCCCATTAAGGCTTGGGCCAGCTCCGGAAACCATTCATCTATCTGTAGATGAAGATAGGCCTAAACATACTGCCCCATAATACATAATAGAGCACTAGAATCACACAGACCTGATCATATGCTACATGACCAGGGGCTCAGTGATATAGCAGAGGGGCTCACTCAGTTTTAATGGACACATTCGTAAAAGCTGACAAATAATGATGCCATAAATTCTAAATACATTTTACACATATTGCAGAAGCAAAGCTTATTTACCCATTTTTACATCTACATGTACATCAAATGTAATATATATTACATACATCCAGGATTAGTAGCTTTAAATGTATGTAATATAGGCTATGTTTCCTTCATTTGGTTGATAATACGGATGTTCTAGCTATACAGTATGGCTATATGGCCATACAGTACAAGTCCACTAGTCCACTTCACCTCAGCCCACTGGCGTGTGTAACTGTGGACTACTAGGATCTCAAATATAAAGTATTTTATTTTGGAATCAGCGGTCTATTACGGAACTAGGAATAGAAGGAAAAAAAATTGACTTCCTCGTGAGTACAAAACAGGCAGCTTTTCGCTGAACTACAGGCTCGTTCGTTTCAGCAGCTTTCGCTTCCCAACATTATTAATGCTTCCGCATAAATTACTGCGGGAGCTTAAATTCAATACATTATAATACCTGAATTGTTTCAGTTATGAATTCCAAGGCGTTACACGAACAATTGTCTATTATAATGGGGGCGTTGACTAAAGCAGCAGTGGCGGAGATATGTGAAGTCGTCGACGAAGGTTATGCGGTCCTGCAGATGGAGATCACAAGAAGTCACAATGAGAACGAAGATTTAAAGAAGAAACTGCATCTAATCGAGTCTATTATAATACGAGGGAACAGCGTAAAAGCCTCCGCTGAAGCGTTTGTGCAAGCGGTATCAAGTTCGGAAAGGTCGCGTCAGCCGGACGCGGCACAGAGCGGTGATGCGGCTTCGTCGTATTCGACAATCGAAGCCCCTAAGGAGGTAATACATCACTTATTAACAAGTCAAGGCACCATCTTTAAATATAACGAAATATTTATTACGGTACTTATGCAGAAAGATTTGCATGCCTTTAGAATATTGTTATTACATAATAGTCTACAAATAGCATAGTGGTAAATAAAGTTGATTCGCTTTTTGTGGTATTTTAAGTGTGCATTATTGTTATTGTAATATGTATTTGAAATATTGTGGACTTTCAGAGGTTTAACTGATTAACAGTTTTAATAAAGTTTTAATAAAGATATATCTATGAGATTAATACATTCTTTAAAATGTATGTGTACAGTACACTCTTTAATCATGTTTGAAAACAGACTGAACACTGATCTGTTCAGGCTAGCTTTTCCCATGGCTTAGCCAGGTTTTAGTTTAGCTCTGGTTTTATTATGTAATTCATGCTTTTTTTAACTATGTTGTTCTTGTGTATCTTAAAAGGCGCTAATAAATTTAATGTATTATTATTATTATTATTATTATTATTATTATTATTATTATTATTATTACACTACCATATTGTTGGTTATTGTTACATTGTCACATTGGCACTTCTTCACCCCATTTAAATACATTCTGAAAGGCATGTATAACCATGTAGTAAGGGTTGTAAAGATTATTTATTTTTCCTTTTCAGCTTCCAGATGTGGTGTTGATCAAGGATGAAGATTCAGACAGTAATGGCACGTGTGTAGAAGGTGTGTTTGCCCTGAATGTCAGTGTAGGTAAATCTAGTTTATCTTAGACACACTATTACATAGTATTAGTAGTAGTTGATAATACTGTAAATGGGGAATGAATAGGATAGAACTCCACAAACCTACTATATTAGACACAGGCAAGAATGAGATGAAAAGCGTCCTTAAAGTAAGTTCAACTTCAATGTTGCCTATGACGTTTGACCCTTTGTTCCACTCTCACCTGACTGTTTTATTTTATTTGGTTTATTTTGGAAACATTTCTCAGATCAAATGTTTATTACTATATGTACTGTTTTATATCTATGCATTTGCAATGTAAGATGTCCTTGAGTGTTTAGAAAGGCGTTCAAAATAAAATGTATTATTATTATTAACTTTAAAGTGATGCATTTTTACATGTGTAGTTCCCTCAGGTGTCAGAAAATGTGCTGATGGAAGAGGCTTGCCCAGAGAGGGAGCCCCGTCCACATGCGTCAGAAGGAAGAGGAGACATTGGCCAGGGGGCAGCGAGGACAGTAGCCCTGCTGAGCGCTCTCGTCATCAGCATCAGCAGCAGCCACAACACACAGGGGCAGCCTCCACACTCAGGCACAGGACGGCTCTGCCCCGCTGTTCCCTGGACTCTCCCCACAGCGAGCCTAGCTGCTCCAACCAAGCAGGAGCCGATGAGAAGGAGACAGGGGATTCCATGTGCTCCTTCTCCCCTCAGAGAGACCCAGACATGCGCCTAGGCCAGCAGGAGTGCTCGCTGTCACCTCTGGTGGCCAGTTTAGAAAGACAGGCTATGTACTCGAGAGGTAACGATGACATGCTGATGGAGAACCAGTGTCCGGTCGCTAAGGGGGAGCTGGACGTCAGCGTGACCTGGAGCAAGCCCTCCAAGAGCCAGGGCTTGTTCTCCCACTTCCACCAAGGCGAGGGCGCCGACAGCGACGCCTTTGGCCTGAAGCTTATCGGCGTGTCGGGCTCGGCCGCCAGCGACTGCCAGCTGTCTGAAAGCAGCAGCACGGCGTTCGACTTCGAAGACGGTGACATGATGAACATTGGCTTCTACAGGGATCCGTGTGGCCGGGGCCAGCAGGCTGGTGGGCCGCCGGGCGCAAAGGGGAAGCGCTACGTGTGCTCCGTCTGCAGTAAGACCTACGCCACGGCTCAGAACCTGGAGGTCCACATGAGGATCCACACTGGCGAGAGGCCCTTCATCTGTGCCCAGTGCGGGAAGAAGTTCACCCAGTCCGCCCACCTTAAGTCCCATCAGAGCGTGCACACTGGAGAGCGGCCGTACACGTGCAAGTTCTGCTCTAAGAGCTTCATCGTGAAATACAGCCTGAAGCTGCACACCAAGAAGTGTCACACTACCACCGGGGGCGCTAGTGGCACACTCAGCACAGAGCAGATGACTATTGAATGATTCACTGGGTTCATTACAGAGTGCTGATATGCATGTAGATATCTGGGCTGTAACAAATGGGTACTTGATAATTGTAAGTGTATTTACTCTGTAGCAATATGTAAGACTAGAGGTTACTTGTACATTGTTTGATCTTTGGAATGAAAACAACTACATATGGTGTTATAATCGATTGGTTGTTATTAAATTATATTGCTTATGAGAGTAGTTTTATAAAGAGATGTGCTCTAGAGAGAGTTTGCATCAATATTGTGTATTTCTGAAAGAGTAACTGTTTTATTCTCCCTCCATGGCACATAAAAGGCAGGGACAGCCACAACGATTGACTCATGTTAATCTTTTGTTAATTTAATAAATGCTTTACCCTTTAATTATTTGTTCTTCAACATATATCACAGCTGCAGTGACATGGATAATAAAGCTATACTCTGATTTGATTTGATAATTACACATTTGTTGATAATGACTGATTTCTTGACAGAATATTCGTAATAAATGTGTCGACAAGTGGCAAACAGCATGAAAAGTCATAAGGGGGCGACACGTCGATCTCGTGTCTGTGGGGGCGGGGGACACTGCCGTTTGCGCATGTGTTGCTACTTCTAAACCCAGAAGCAGCCTTATTTACTTCCTGGTCAGTTGATTGGTCTAGTGTTTACATTCATCATAGTCGTTTTGACGATTTTGTTATATTAATTACCCGCATAACGTCTCACACACAGAAGCAAGTATTTGCGAACACTCCTTCCGAGATGTCCACCACCGTGGCTTTCCACACTCAGCTCGCCTCCATAATGGAGGTGTTAGCGAACGCCGCCGTGGCGGAGATCTGCGAGCTGGTGGACAACGGTTATGCCGTGCTACAGCTGGAGATCTCCCGCGGCCAGAAGGAGAACGAGGCGCTGCGGAGGAAACTACGACTCATGGAACTCAAGGTCGCCCGGGCCTCCGCCCTGCGTGCCGCGGGGGTCGGTAGCCCCTTCTTTGCGGGCGGCCGCGCTCGGTTTCAGTCGTCACACCTAGGCATTGAATTGAAGAGGACTCCGGGGGGTAAATTGTGCTCTTACGAACCTCTACAGAACAAATACCCATTACCTATGATCACATTTCCTCTCAAACCAGTTCATTTTAAGCAGGTTGGTTATTGCTAATTGTGTGTTACAGGAGAGTCGTTGCTGCCTAGAGTGACCCATGCACCGGTCAGTTGTGTTGGGAACCCCAAGACTTCCAGTGACACCGGACAGGATACCGCAAAACGAAAGGTAGGCTTTAACCCTGTGTCCCTGACTTAGAAATATGTGTTACAATTTATTATATTTAGTAAATATTAGCAACTGCAGGGGCGTGGCTGATCTATCCACTGACAGTGGCAGGTTCACTATCACGGACCACTATAGTCACTACCACTAGGGGCGCTGAAGCTAATGAAGGTAAAGGTGCTTTTATTGTCACAGTCATATACATGTAGCGAAATGTATCCTCTGCAATTAACCATAGCAATTAACCCATACCTCAAGGGAGCAGTGGGCAGCCACTGTGCAGCACCCGGGGACCGGGGACCAACTCGCTTTAAATAAAAAAGTTTTATAATAATGCTAGAAATGGTTGTGTTAGCTCTAGCAAGCGCGTTAGCGACATGGACACTCATTCACTTTTTGTATTTCGTGTTTCCATGCGAACGCGTTCATCATTATTCTGACGGATAGTGCATGTAGGCCTACATAGGTCATGACTCTGCCTCTGCCAACTCTGGATCTGGAGAACCACTGGCCCTAGTAAATACGCTAAGTGCTGAATTTAATGTAGGAAAGAGTAAGATGATATGATTACATGTTTTAATTATGTGAAAGGTGATGAAACATTTGTATTGGTTAAATACTTAAATCACCTCCCTTTAAACAGACTTTATTCAAAACAGTAGGCTAATAGGACTGTGAAGTACACATACGTGGTAGAGATAATTTGGCTGTTTGGACTGCTGACTGTCGTGCACACACCCTGCCTGATTGATGTCTCTCTGCGTTGCACATAGAACATAGCATACATAGAACATAGCATAGAACCATCTGCCATCAACCTGAGAAGCCACTATCTCTCCAACAGCTGTGCATACTTTAGAGGTCCTGTTAATAGCTAGTGGCCACACCTGACCATTAACCTCCTGTGCTCCCAACAGCCTGTTGCAGTCAAACCTTCAAATATTACCCTCCCAGTTATCAAAGTAGAAGACAACGAGGCCTGGGAGAACTCTGAGCCACACAGTAAGTACAAGTATGAGTACACAACACAACCAGCTTGACTGCTGGATGTTCTGGAGCTGTGGGCTTCAGCTGCAGCCCTGAGGGTGTATCCTCCCAGCTGGACAGGGACAGACGTTGGACACCACATTAATACAGTTCACTAGCTGCTCCATATTACACTCACCTCGTCTTGGTTAGACAAGAGAAATATGGATATCATGTTGTGTAATTGTGGTTTAATTTAAAGGATCTTACATCAGGCCCACTTAAGGAATGGAACTAAATGTCTGGAATTAAATGTAAAGGCATATTCTTTTTCAAAGGTGTAGAAGCATATTGTTATTGTTTTATTGATAGTAATAAACATACAGAAACAAATTTTTTTCTTTACAGAAGGCATTCAACAAGTGCTTGGTGAGAGCATCCTGTCTTCCACGGAAACAGAGGCTCCTCCTCCAGTGGCCAAACAGGAAGTGGCGGGGCAGGGCAGCGGCAGTGAGTCGTGCTCGTGGGCGAGGCGCGAGGTGAACACTAGCCCTACGTCCACCCCCCAACAGCTGAGGCCCGAGCCCGCCACGGCGGCCGAGCCGGTGGGCTACGACTGCATCCTGTATGAGCCCCAGCTCCAGCGTGGGCCCTGCACCTCCCAGCACTCCCCCACAGAAGTCCCCGGTTGCTCGTACTCCTGCAACACCAGTACAGCTATTCCAGTGGCCCCTGATTCAGGGAGTGGCTTCCCGTTTCCCCTGAGCGACGCCAGCCATGGTGGAGCTGAGCACCAGCAGCCTGCAGTGTTTCCAGACAGCAGGCAGAGGGCGCCACTGGCCACGGGTGAGCCCCAGCCCCAGGCCAGGGATGCAATGCAAGCCGGGGCCAGCTCCTATGAGGCCAGGGAGGACTGGGCGGCCCAGGAGGCGTTCAGCAGCACGTCAGAGTACAGCCTAGACGAGCCAGCGGCCAGGATGTTCAGCTGCAACTTCTGCGGCAAGACGCTGGCGTGTTTGAAGAACCTGAAAACCCACATGAGGGTCCACACGGGCGAGAAGCCCTTCAGCTGCCCGCTGTGCGGCAAGCGCTTTTCGGACTCGAGCAACCTGAAGCGCCACCAGAGCGTGCACACGGGTGAGAAGCGCTACGGCTGCGTGCACTGCGGCAAGCGCTTCGCCCAGTCCGGCTCACTCAAGGTGCACATGAGTGTGCACACGGGGCACAAGCAGTTCAGGTGCCCCCACTGTGGGAAGACGTTCATCTCCGCCGGCCACCTCCGCAGGCACGTCAGTGTGCACGAAGGAGACAAGCATCTTCCCATCGCGTTTCAGTGAATGTTTCACTGAAGAGCATTTCAGTAAAGAATGTTTCAGTGAAGAACGTTTCACTAAAGAGCATTTCAGTAAAGAATGTCTCAGTAAAGAACGTTTTGGTGAAGAACATTTCACTGAAGAGTGTTTCGGTAAAGAACATTTTACTGAATAGCGTTTCAGTGAATAACGTTTTACTAAAGAGCATTTCAGTAAAGAATGTCTCAGTAAACGTTTAGGTGAAGAACATTTCACTGAAGATCGTTTCGGTAAAGAACATTTCACTGAATAGCGTTTCAGTGAATAACGTTTCACTACAGAGCGTTTCTCTGAATGTTTCAGTGAACAACAGTATGGTGTGCAGGCTCTGTTCCTTAGTCCTCCTGCAGTGGATTATGAACTGTAGTAGTGAAAGTAGTGTTTGCAAAAGAGTAACAAAGGTTGAATATCTGAAACTAGTCAGCATTAAACTGATGCCAAGACATTAACATTTAACTTTTTAAAGGTAGAGTCAGCGATTGTCAGATACACTTTTAAAATCAGTCGACGAAATTCTCTTTATAGTCTGCTATCTGACTGTTCTAAGTGTGCTTTCAAAAATAATCTGGTGTTTCTACACAGCCTGTAAATGGTGAACACAGTGTTGTTTGCAGACTGCACACAACGCTATTCCAACCATGACAATGCATGTCCAATTTGGACTGCGGAGCTTTTGAGGGAGCATTGAAGAGGTGTTTTTGTTTTGTAAAAATATCAACAATCTTTGTCAAGCATCACTGACTTTACCTTTTTAAGTGGTGTTTTCTGAGTCTGAGGCAGCTATGCCTCATTTTCTTGTTCATATCGAATTACGTTGATAAACCAATAGGATACGTCAGGCAGAATTATGTGCTTGACTTTGTCTGCACTGACTGTCATATTCCTTTAACCTGACATGCCAGATTAATTGTTGTCATCTATCTGGGGAGCCACACATTGAAACTTTGTTAAGGGCAGGTACTGTCAATTGATTGAATTAACCATCTGGTCGTTTTCGCTGTCCACGCCCGTATAGGTATAAACACGACACTGATTGGAAAATTCAGTTGCTACTGGGACACATTAAAAAATTTATTCTTAGGCTTTCAAGACAGCAAAATTAAACTGAAGCCTTGCAAGACCATCTTGAGGTGTGTTCAGAATTGGCAAACAGTGAAGAACATTTGTGACAAGCATGTTTGCTTTGAAGTTGAATTTTGAACGATTTGTGTAAACATTCCAAAAATATTAGATTTAAACCATCACCCTTCGTCCAGCTTCGTGTGTTTGCCGAGAACAACCTCCTCCAACCATTTGCTTTTGTTCGCAAATGTTCGCGGCAAACACAATGCAAATGCAAAATTGTTTAATAATGTTTGCAAACGTTTGCTATGTTCGCCAATTCTGAATGCATCTCTGATCTTGTGAGGCTAAGGTTTTTTTTATAGTTCTACTGAAATTGATTAGGCCTATTTTAAGTATTGGAATATATTAGAATCAATTTTCTTCATTCTTTGTCATCTGAACTTTTGTACTTGTATTTCAGTTTTATATTTTATATTCCAAATGATTGTGTATGATTCTGTATTGACTGTGATTCTGTATTGACAACAGTTTTATCATAATGTGTCTTCTTTCAAAGACCTGTTACACATTGTACATCGTTTGCTACCAGGACTATATTCATGTATATGACTCCTGTAAATAAACTGATTTCTCTGTCACATACATGATCCCATATATCATCGCTGTAATAAAAGTAAAATTGGTTACAATCTTCTGATATTAGTGATAGTATAATGTTATTACTAATAATTACTTTTATAAGATATTTGTGATTTGGAGTAAAAATGTGTAACATGACACATATCCAATACATTCGGCTCTATGCAGAAACTGTTTTGTGTACAACTCTATTTTGCATTCATTGCAATTTGGAAGTTTAAAATGCTAATCAAAACTGTTATAATCCCAAATCCACAAACAGTTTTCTAACTGTACACAACTGTATTATAAGTGTACTCTTTGCTTTACTACTGATAGCTGGCAGCAGAACAAAGTGACTCTGAGATGCAAACTCGAGTTCAGCAAACAGTCAGAAAGTCTTATAAATTCTACTTTAAAATTGAGAAAATGTAATCAGAGTAGTACAAGCAAAAGGAATATTTAAAAAATGAACATGCTCCTTGTTAATATGGCATATTTATTTTTAAATATTCACATTTGGCTATGTTGGTTTAAAAAAAAAACATAAGAAATATTACAGGACACAAAAGCAACAATTAAACGACCACAGGCCCCCAACCCAGGTAGGCCTATAACCTTCTGCTCTCCTTGAAAACACTGCTTTTAATATGTTCTCTGAAATATTTCACACATTTTCATTTTAGTTTGACTAAGAACTGTACTTTTACTTTGCAGAATTTATATCCAATAGTACACAAATATTTAAGGTCTAATTTTACAGTGCTAGAAAATCGCATATTAAAGTACATTTACAATACTATGTGTATGTTAACAACATTTTTATACAATGGAATACAGAGTATAATGTGCAAACACAAGCAGATGTACCACATTTCCATAGTTAGCGCTTTAGAAAAGTGATTATGTACATAGTTATTTTCATATACAGTACCGTATTTCACAATGTTAAATATAAAAAGGCTAAATATTATTTGGCCATTAGTATATTCATCTAAACCTTCAAGTCTAAATTCTATATTTTAACAGCAAACATCACAAAAGTGAATAGAGAAATAACTCAAAAATGTACTGTTTTCAAATTCACACAATATTGCAGGAAAAAAACTTACAATGTTGTTTTTATTTGGCTGGTTGAAATGGCCTTTTTTTCCACACAGTGTATGCCTATCAATCTGTATCGATTAACTTATAAATCAAGATAATTTATATAAATGTACAATAATTCACACAGTGAATTCAAAGCTCATGACTGATTCTTTTCACACATTGGATATTCGCATTGATTCCAACCTGTGAACAACCTGTGGTGTACATTTGTACACTGGCACATCTGAATTACAAAGAAAACACAAGGATGTTATGGTCCAGTGTGAACCTCTACAGAAACAATTGCTCAACATCAACCATGTAGAAAACATTAACATTTTATAGAGCTGAGTTGTGCTGTAAAGCCAAAACATCCCGTGTCGTTGTGAGCTATGCTAGAAGGCTTGGCCTAGTTTGAGTCCTAAACGTCATTAAAACTTTATGAAGTGAAAACCTTATCAAGTTATACAATAATTATTTTCGTTATGAAGGCACGCTTCTTTTTCTGATTAAAACATATTTATACAGTAGCTTGTATACAGTCAAGTATTTAGCACTTCAAGTAGCCTACAGGTATTACTATGGAAACCCAATAAAGCCACGCATTAAGAGGAAATGTTAAGGACTTCCCATATTTAACTACACATTTTATTTTTTTAAATCCTCTTTCTAAGACATTTTTCTAATGGGAAGTACTTGAGTGTCACCAACTATCACATGAACAAACACATTTTAGTGTTAAGGTGTCAACAATGGGACTTTACAGTCATCTAACTTTGACATTTACAGTAGTCAAACGTTCTTCTATGACTGACAGTGTGACCAACACCTTGCCTTCTGTGCTAAATTCTGCGCATCTAGTACTCAATGGAGGGTTTTATAAAGAGAGAAAACATTTTATAAGACCAAGCTACCATAACTAGCTTTATGTTTTAGTGGCATTTCTAACTGGACATACCTATATTCTATTTGCGTATTTAGTCTTTAATAGCAGTTCACTGCTAATGTAGCTATCATGGCTACTGCCAGACTGTAACGTTGCGGTTATGGAGGCGAGTGTAAACGAACGAAAAAGCACAACGGTGAAACGTAAAACAGCCACGAGCC
>JAODLL010064061.1:0-17536 GCA_026546735.1 Forbesichthys agassizii
GAGCTTCAAACCGAGACGTGCGTGAAAACACTGCCAAGATTCATTTGACTCGTAAGCTCGTAACGGTGGGGGCGAATATCTGAAAAGTGGGTGTCGTAAACGCAGCTCTGAAGATTCGCACTTTCGACGTTTTTGCAAGCATATGCGCCCCGTTTTTCAGAACAACCGTTACGAGGTTTCAAACAATGAAAACAAGCAAATGTACCAGGAGAACACTGCCAAGTTTGAAACTCTGAAAGTGTGTGTTCGTAACACCGTTAAACGAGACCTACGGTGCTACAGAAAGAGAACTCAAATACAAAGTAGTGTTTTCAGAGATTGGACATTTTTTTTCAGAGATTGGATTCTTTTTTTGTGCATTCAAATCCGATTTCGAGGTTTCACACTCTAAGTTAGGCCTTTCAAACCTTATTTTTTCGGTTTCGAATTGTGGCAGGATTCTCATTCCATACACACACACAGTGTGTTTTCGTCCCAAAAAAAAAACGCTCCGAACTGCTCTCTTTTGCAGAATATACTGCAACAAAACAGGCAGTACAGTGCGCCTTGCGTTTTGGCAGCTGAAAAACACGTCCTGTGTGATCTGGGCCTTTTAGGATCAATGTTAATATCAGATCTTAGATTAAAGGAGTCATTTCATGCTTCTTTTCATTTGTTGACACAGTTCCTTGACTTCTCAATGCAATGTAGTTGACAAGCTTATGTGAAAATACCACAAAGTGATTGGCTATTCGGTTAAACAAGAATAGTTCAAATGAAACAAAGACATATTGTATCTTTGTTATTATCAAGGACGTAACATTTAATGTTTTGTATGATATGACTGATCACTGACACAGATAAAAACATTATTACATGCAGTACCAAAAACGGCAACCCGTTTCCGGCAGGGGATACAACTTCAGTATGACACGTGAGTGAGTCTTTATCAATGAGCAATGTTTAGGTTAAGTAATTAAACACAACCAATCCATTTACTGTTACTGAACAATAGCCTATATTCATCTAATGTAGTTATGTGTGTGTGATGTGCACATTACTCTTGATAATATGCCTTTCCTGCAGACTCAACTTGTTTATGCTATGCTAGCCTGTAGTTACTGTATCAAAAAATGTATTTACAGATTAGGTAATTTGCAAATGTTGAACATTAAACTTTTACTTACGGTTTGTGTACCGTCCTGGCATTCAACATCAGTTCCTTACCTTGCATATTTAGCTGATACTACGTAGCTGGCCATGTCCACGAGGTTACCTATGAGGATAGGTTACCTAAACTGTGTGCAGTAGTCTACGCAACATATGCAAGTTTCTCTCATTCGCCTGTTTCCCCACCACTCTCCCTTTTTTAGCCAATACAGACCAGGAAGCTAACAGTCCACTTTGAAAGGCTTACTACTTCTCTGTGTCACATAGACATCGCTTATTCCAAAAACAACTAGAAATACTTGGTTTTCATAGAATGGGTCGTTTAAGCAATGCTGTTTTTTTAAGATGCTTGTAAATGTTTAGCTGGCCTTAGTGACATTAGGCTGTCAGTATTTACCAGAATATAATTTTCTTAACAATTGCAACAAGTGCTGACTTATTCAGCTATTGACATGTACCAATTGTAAAATGCTTTAGATTAAAGTGTCTGATGAACATGTGTGAGTACAAAAAATGAACAGTATGACTTTGCACTGAATAATAATGTCTTTTGAGAAACAAAAATGTATGATTAGTGACATTAAGATTATATGACAGTCACGCTTGTTTTATACATTTTATTTTATTTGAAGTCTAACATGGTGATTAGTCATAGACACATCTATGGAAATTACTCTAGGCAAGTTATTGCACTGGACATCCTTTACGGTATGGTGTGACTTGGGAAGTATAATTACAGACTGATTTTAATATTTCAGAAAATAAAATGTTCTTTTCCAACAATTTAAATTTCTTGGGCCTCTATCTACGTTAGGAATATTAGGCTATAATTTCCTCATTCCTCGTTTATATAAACAAAATAAGTGTTCTTATGAACACTGATAACTTAAGAAAACATGTCATTAAAACAACATATTGTCCGGTTTCATAGAGAAAACTGGACTAGGTTTACGTCAGATCTGTGAAACCGGACAAAAACAGTTTATTCATTAAAAAGTTTAATTTCTGAAATGTTTGATTTTAACACACTACCAGAAATGATTACCATGAATGCCTTTCTAAACCAGCTGTAAAACAATGCATACACCAATGGGTTCAGAGTGGAATTCAAGTAGCCCAACCAAACAAAGGTTTCAAACAGCACTGGTGGAATGGAATAATTAATAAAGGGATCAATAACATTGCAGACAAAAAAAGGCATCCAAAATGCAAGAAACACCCCCATAATGATAGCGAGGGTTTTGGTAGCTTTCCTCTGAGATTTATCTGCTACCTTAGCGGAAGCCACACTGCTTCTGTTGTGGATACTACGGGCCTGTTTCTGTGCCACCAGATAAATCTTCAGGTAAACGCAGAGCATTATAATTCCTGGAATGTACAAAGTGAGAATTGACGCAAGCATACCTGATACTTTACCTAGAAACAATATACACCCGCCTTCACATACAACATAGTTGTAATATAACTCTTCATTTCCCATTATATTAAGTTCTAGAAAAATCATTCCAAATCCCACTATGGCTGAAACACTCCAAATTACCATAATCATTATTAAAGCAGTTTGATCCGTTATTTTAGTTCTATAGAGCAAAGGATGACAAATAGCATAATATCGGTCAATGGATATAAATGACAGATTTAGAATTGAGGCAGTGCATAATAAAACATCAAAACTAGTGTGTATTTTACAGAACAAGTCTCCTAAATACCAACAGGTCTCTACACTTCTAATCATACTGGGTACCATGACTACTCCACCTAACAGGAAATCAGCCACAGCCAGAGAGAGGGTGAGGTAGTTGGTTGGAGTGTGAAGCTGCTTGAAGAAAGAAATAGCAAAAATGACCAAAAGGTTGCCAAACACTGTCAGGATCACCGCTGCCCCCAACAGTATGTAGAGAGTAATGCGAATAGATGAGGGATAGATGGTCCTTATACATGAATTGTTTCTGGACTCGTAACAGAGTTCTGTGTCCATCAATCTGAAGGAAGAGAGGAACACTAACTTGTTGAAATGAATTAGACAAACTGTGTGAACATGACATACATACAGAATCACAAACAATAAATAAATGCACCCATGTAGTTCTATCTGGCATACCAGCTAGAAATGCATGATATATTTGTCAAAGTAAAACCTTTACATGAAAATAATTCTTAATGCTGACAATATAAACCTAATCAAATACAGTACACTGTCTTAAATTTGCTTAAATTCAGTTTTTGGCATCCAATTTAAATCAATATATTGAAGTAGATTCTCCTTTTTCACAATATGAGTAGTTATATATGTTTTTTATTTTTTATTAAACTAACCAATAAATATAGGCTCAGTTTTGAGGGAATGACTGGTAACTGAGGACAGATGTATTTTGCTATTCTGATTAGAAAATGACACCATATGCATCTTAGACTTCAGTCACCCATTAACAGTTACAGTAACAGTTATTACAATATAATCATTCCTGTTTGTTGAAGACACAATGCAATACTGCAGTCAACTCTTTCAGATTTTTAAACAAGTTCAATTTAATACTTTATTTTGGAATAACAATAAGCCATTATAGCAACCAATGTAGCAATTAAAGCAATTAATGGAGTCAGCAATGTTAGGAGAGGTTATTTTAATTCCCAGACAGATTTCATCCTATATATGGGCAATGGGATATTTAAACTATTTTACCCATTGCATGTCATGCACCTACATTATTTCCTACAATGCTATGGAGAAAATTATACTTATATATCATTATAATGTATCACATAAATACTCAACTGGACAATAAGTAAATAAACAGACCAACCACTCTAAGGATCCAAAAGTAGAAAAACTATTAAATAATGTATCAAACATAGATACAGTGATGATGTTGAACACGCATGTTACACATGAACTACTAGCTAACTTAAAGTATATTACAGTTTTGTTTATTGTAAATCAAAATACAGATCACAGACTATACTTACCTCAAATGCGCAGACAGCCAGGTGTACTTTCTCTACCAGCAGAAACTACTTTATATAAATTAAAATCTGACATGTCATCACCGGTAGTGGTCTACCCCTCTGACTGGCCAATATACCCAGCGGTACAAAATGGCAGCTAAACATTTCAGTTCTTATGCAATAACAGAGTCCATGGGGGTTTGGTTTGCTAACTGGTGTTATAGAGACTGGTTTATGATGATGTATCTGCCTGCATTAGGCGTGTAACTGCACCATACATTGTGTTTTTTAAACTGTAAACTAAATCTTAAGACTCTGATGATATACAAATGCTGGTGTTAATATTGAGTATTGATATAAAAAAAATCTGGATTTTATTATCTGAAACTGACTCATGTCATATGTTAAAACTCGCCCTGGTTTTGAATGTGATTGGGGTGAGGAGCTCACACATTTCCTTGACTATGTTTTTAGCATTTTATTTCTAAGTTGTGCAATGGGTGGAATCAGGCTCAGATCTGGGTTAAAGCTTTTTTTTACTGTAGACAGCACTTGCAGTTTGGAGGGAGGGAACCATTGCAAGTGGGCTCCAATTTAGGGCTGCAGAGTATCTAGATATTCCCAATTTAGGATATCTTGAGCGTGATATCCAGGTGCTGGATAAGACCCATACTTGGTTCTGGTCTTACGAGAGCCCCCAGAACCAATAAGCTAATGGCACAGAATGTGTTTGGTCTCAACAGTCTCCTAACAGCCTTTCCTGACCTAACCTCAGCCCCCATAAAGAGCAGCATAGATACCTATAATGTACTGTAGCACAGCTTTAGTCAGAGTGAAGAAGATCTTAGGTGTACCAATCACATTGAACATGAAATAACATTACTGTTTGTATCCAGAAGATTCTTTGCCTCTTTCCTGCATTGAGGAGACTTGATGCCTTTTCAGGTGCAACATTGTTTTCTGTTGTCCTGGCTAGTGGTTATAATCAAGCCCAGAAGGACAAAGCTAAAATCGCATTATGTACGCTGCTTGGCCTGAATTTTTTCAGATGCCTTTTGGCCTTTGTATAGGCCCAAGCACATTCCAGTGCTTAATGAGATGCTGATCTTCTTACAGTAGAATACATAGCGATATTTTCTATGAGTTTTGATCTACAGCTTTTAGAATTGGTACTGGGCAGATGGAAACAACACTACAGTATCTCAAATTGAAACTCAAGAAATGTACTTTCTTCCAGTCAGATGTCAAATTCCTTGGCCATATCTCTGCAGCAGGAGGCAACCGATCCAGAAATGTTTCGGACAGTGGTAAAGTTGATACTTTGCGGACTCCGCGTCATTTTTTTGGCTTTGGAGGCTTGGAGGGTTTTGCACATTGTACAGCCCACTGCAAGATAGCATTATTTCAGATGACTTGGAGGAGGCATGGGGTTAACTCATTGAAAATCCATTGGGATGAAGATTATGAGGTAGCATTCATAGGCTTAAAGAGAAAACTGATAAGTGCACATGTACTGTATTGGGGTATGCTACATTCTTCAATATGTTAACTCTTGAAATTGATGCCAGCCATATCTCAAGACCTTCAGGGGTAAAATAATGAATTTGCCAATCAAGGGGTTCATCCATTTGAATGCAACATGTCAAATATACAGTATTTTAAGAAACCAAAACTCAATATATGAACTGTTCAGTCACGGAAAGATTAGTACGATTTTTGGATGACACTGCTTCTTAGTAATGAAGCTGCAGTTATAATTAATAATTAATAATGAATGAATAATGTATTTGTTTTTTTACCAGAGGCAGTTCATATTAACATACTTACAGTACCAGCTTGATGGTATAATTAGTGTTTTATTTTACAGCATACAGTATTGAACTTATTAACACTCGAAATCAAGGACCCCTTGCAACAAAATTATATTTTAGACCACATTGATTTGAAATTAAAAACATATCTTGGTAAGAGAATATAATTCAAAGATGTAAAAGGAAATATTTAAACATATCCAAAGCCTTTATATTATTAATGCATGTTAGGATGGAATGTATTAATCTGAAACCCAATATTTAAACTTTTTAACCTACACTTATTCATTAAACAGTCTTATTTCTGAAATGTTAGTTTTAAAGACACTACCAGAAATAATGACCATGAATGCCTTTCTAAACCAGCTGTAAATCAATGCATACACTAACGGGTTCAGAGTGGAATTTAAGTAGGCCAACCAAATAAAGGTTTCAAACAACACTGGTGGAATGGAATAATTATTAAAGGGATCAATGACGTTACAGATATAAAAGGGAAGCCAAAAAGCAAGAAACACCCCCATAATGATAGCAAGGGTTTTGGTAGCTTTTCTCTGAGATTTATCTGCTACCTTAGCTGAATCCACACTGCTTCTGTTGTGTATACTACGGGCCTGTTTCTGTGCCACCAGATAAATCTTCAAGTAAATGCAGAGCATTATAATTCCTGGAATGTATAAAGTGAAAATTGATGCAAGGGTACCTGATACTTTGCTCTGTAATAAAATACATCCTCCTTCACAGTCAACATTGTTGTAATAGAACTCTTCGATTCCCATTATATTTAGCTCTAAAAAAATCATTCCAAATCCCACTATGGCTGAAACACTCCAAATTACCAGAATCATTAATAATGTAGTTTGATCAGTTATTTTAGTTCTATACAGCAAAGGATGACAAATAGCATAATATCGGTCAATGGAGATAAAGGACAGATTTAGAATTGAGGCAGTGCATAATGAAATGTCTGAACTGGTGTGTATTTTACAGAACAAGTCTCCTAAATACCAACAAGTCTCTACACTTCTAATCATACTGGGTTCTATGACTACTCCACCTAACAGGAAATCAGCCACAGCCAGAGAGAGGGTGAGGTAGTTGGTTGGAGTGTGAAGCTGCTTGAAGAAAGAAATAGCAAAAATGACCAAAAGGTTGCCAAACACTGTTAGGATCACCGCTGTCCCCAAGAGTATGTATGTAAAGAGTGATGCGAATATACAAGGGATAGACGGTCTTTACACATGAATTGTTTCTGGACTCGTAACAGAATTCTGTGTCCATCTGTCTGAAAGGAGAGAGAGGAATTACTGGAGTTGAAATTAATTCACATCAGAATTCGTTGAACATGAGATCAGATGGCACACATTTTCACAAACTATAAAGCATGTTCTTCTAGCTGCTTTTCCAGTAAAAAATTCAAGATCATGAAGCAAAAGTTATAAGAATTATTCATTACACTCCTAACACCCAGTCATGTACAATATAGTATCATATCTATAGTCACTTTTGGCATGCAATGTATGTTAATATACAATATTATATTTGATATTCCTTTTTATAATTTTTTATGATATCGTTATTTATTTTCAATTATACTTGACAAAGCACAAATTAAGTAGGTAAGTAGGTTTGGTTTTGAAGGACTACAGTAAAGACATTGATACCATTGCTTTTTAGTACCCTCCTTCACACACATGAATGACAGTTAACAGTTAAACATATTCATATTATGATTAAACAGATAAGGATAATTACTTATTACTTGTAAAAGACAAACAGCATGCAAACCCAGTAATAATTGTTATGTGTAGAATAACTATTAAACAATGAATTATCTCATTACATCTCCTTTATTATTATTATTAGTTTAGTTTGACTATTGAATGCATTGTCCCCACTATTGAGATATGGTCATTTTAGATAATTAAAACGTAGCCCCATATTTACTGAACAATACGTATAGTCCACCAAGTTTTAAGGATTCAAAACTATTTAAAATAATTAATCAGACTGTTGATCCTACATGATAAACATGAACCGGCTAAGTCCATTGTGTTAAGGTACAGTAGATCTAAAAACAGCTCATAGACCATACTTACCTCAGATGCACAGCCAGCCAAATGCCCTTTGGCAATCAGCTGAATCTACTTTATATACCATTTCACCTGTCATCAGAGGTAATCTACCACCCCTCTGACTGGCCAATATACCCAGAGGTACATAATGGCAGCTAGACATCCTACTCGGCCTTGTGGTCTGATGCAATACCATAGCCCATGGGGATTGTTTTTGCATTAGTCTAAGTTAACTTGTATTTTTAAGATCTGAAAATATTAATGAACTTTACTCATAAAATAGCAGCGCCCATAACTTGCTTCAAATCATAGTAAAGTGTTGACACCCTGGTCACTACTCATATCTTAACTCATCAAAACGTAGAACTGATCAAAATGAAAAATGTCTCATTGTGCACCCGGTTTTCATATTATTTACGATGCATCTGGTATCATACAGATTAATATAATTCTTAAAATGTATGAATAGACAGTGGTTTTCATAGATCAGGCCTATTCAATTGGGCCCACGTGGTACTAGTCACATTTGAACCCATACCAGTACAGTAGGAATACCTGAAATTTGGTGCCAATAGTCTACTCAACGTTTTTATCTTTACTTGGTCTAACAAATGCCATTTCAGTTGTATAACACCACATTGCAAACTGGACGCATGTGGCTGCTATTTTGATGTGCAAAAACCCATATGAGACTTGGAATAAGCGGCATCCTATATAATTATATAGAAAACCTTCACCATTGACTTGACACATTGAACATGAACCAAGCTGCTGATGGATGCTCTCCTTGTCTCACTCTCGTAGACGCTCACGTAAATAATTGCTGAAAATATATGGCCCACTTACAGTTTCTCGTTAAAATCTGGCCCACCTGAATTTGTATTTGAATAGCCCTGTCATAGATCCTAGGAATAGGATCACCCATCGATTCACGGGTGAGTGATACAGGAATAATTTGGCGAAGAATAGGCAACCAATCTACATATTACATGATCCTACTATATTTAAAAAGAACACCTGCTAGACGCAAATTACTGACAGGCGTCCTGTATGGCTGGACGTCAGCATCGTGTGCCTGGTCCACGGCCATGCGTGAGTAATCCTGCAGATTTGTGAGAGACTTTCCATCACCTGATTATCTCTCTCTGTCACATGACAAATGTCCGTCATGGACTCTGACATGAAGGAGAGCTACTGCAGGCCGACCATAAAGCTCTGACATCTTGGCAACATTCACACTTACGGCATTTGGTCTACAAAAGGCCGTAAACAAAATTGTTTCATGGCCAGGAAGAGTCCGAGCAGCTCTCAATGGAAATGGTGCTGTACTTCCTTGTGGCAGAAAGAGGCGCTGCCAAACGCCATAGACAAACTGCTCGTGAACAACAAAATAGAGGAATGCTTATTCTCAACTTAACAGAACAACAAGGAGCCATCTGATGTTGGGAAGCTAATAGCGGGAGGGTGTGCATGGTGATATACCCCTTCCCCCATACCTTTACTACAATTGCTGTTACCACAATGCCATCAAGGCGTTGCAGTGACAATCACTATTGTCATCAGGGTTGTAAGGACACCTCACGTTTAGCTTGTACACTGCTTGCTTTGCAAGTTGAGCCCTGTAACTTCAATAAAGTGATTATGGTGTGATGAACACTTCTATAGTGTTTGTTGCTCTTAGGCACATTCAAGATTCAAATAATATTAATTAATGAATTAGTGTTTTATTTTAAAGCAGTCAACGTCCAAAATATTAACACTCATTAACAAGGCCCCATTGCAACAAACTATATAATTAGGAAATTATATTACAGACCACACTGATGTGCAATTATAAATGTTTCTTGTGGTAAGACAATATAATTCAAAGATGTACAGTAAAAGGTCTTATTTTGACATATCAACCGCCTTTATATTATGAATACATGTAAGGATAGGATGTATTAATTTGAAAAGCAATATTAAACCTTTTTTAAATTTACAATAATTCCTTAAACAGTTTTATTTCTGAAATGTTAGTTTTAAAGACACTACCAGAAATAATGACCATGAACGCCTTTCTATACCAACTGTAAAACAATGCATAAACCAATGGGTTCACAGTGGAATTCAAGTAGCCCAACCAAACAAAGGTTTCAAACAACACTGGTGGAATGGAATAATTAATAAAGGGATCAATGACATTACAGACAAAAAAAGGCATCCAAAACGCAAGAAACACCCCCATAATGATAGCGAGGGTTTTGGTAGCTTTCCTCTGGGATTTATCTGCTACCTTAGCTGAAGCCACACTGCTTGTGTTGTGGATACTACGGGCCTGTTTCTGTGCCACCAGATAAATCTTCAGGTAAATGCAAAGCATTATAATTCCTGGGATGTAAAATGAGAGAATTGACGAAACTGAACTTGACATTTCACTCTGAAACAAAATGCATCCTCCTTCACAGGCAACATTGTTGTAGTAGAACTCTTCAATTCCCAAAATATTAATCTTTAGAAAAATAATTCCAAATCCCACTATGGCCGAAACACTCCAACTGACTAGAATCATAATGATCACTGTGTGAACAGTTATTTTAGTTCTATACAGCAAAGGATGGCAAATAGCATAATACCGGTCAATGGATATAAATGACAGATTTAGAATTGAGGCAGTGCATAATAAAAGATCAGAACTGGTGTGTATTTTACAGAACAAGTCTCCTAAATACCAACAGGTCTCTACACTTCTAATCATACTGGGTACCATGACTACTCCACCTAACAGGAAATCAGCCACAGCCAGAGAGAGGGTGAGGTAGTTGGTTGGAGTGTGAAGCTGCTTGAAGTAAGAAATAGCAAAAATGACCAAAAGGTTGCCAAACACTGTCAGGATCACCGCTGCCCCCAAGAGTATGTAGAGAGTAATGCGAATAGATGAGGGATAGATTGTCCTTATACATGAATTGTTCCTGGACTCGTAACAGAGTTCTGTGTCCATCTGTCTAACGGAAGAGAGGAATGCAACATGTTGAAATTATTTTAACACACAAGAATAACGAACATGAGAAAGCTACACATTTTCGTAAACAAAATTAAACTTATTTTGTATACTTGACAGCTAGTTTATCATACAGTTCTAAAAGTAAAAAAATGAAAATCATTCCTAATTCCACCAAACACACTGCCATTCTGACAAGAGTTCATACTGTATTTATATTATAGTAGCCTACATGAGATTTACACTTGAATTAGTTAACACTGAAGACAAACAGAAAGCATACTGTTGAAACAACCTTTTTCAAATAATACTATTCTTGCAATTACAAGACATCACTGAAATCACACACCTACCATGTTCGTTTTCTATTGTGGTGTTTATTGAGAAGCAAATACTAATTTAGAAAACCACTGTGTTTAAAGCAATGGCAAGAGACAGCCAGCCCACAACATCATATGTTTAAGATTACCTGCTTTAATTAATCCTGTTTATGTGCAATGGTATACTTTTTTAAACCACTAAACCTTTATTTTAAAATATCATTGTGACTCCATGAAGCATTATTTAACAATTTGCGCCACTGCTACTGAGTCTTTGAGAATGTCATTTCATAATACTATTTACCATAAATGCTTAACTGAATTATAAGTTATCTTGTGGACAGACAAACAACAATAAAACAAACATTAATACAACTATTAAACACTATTCAGCAGACACAGATACAGTCATATCATTGAACAAGCATGATTAACATGAACTATAGCTTAATCAATTACACGTTAGACACATCATCCATACTTACCTGAAATGCACCTTGGCCACAGGTCTTTTGGTTACCATCAGAATCTACTTTATATACATGGTCATCTAATCTGTCATAACCTCTCTGACTGTAGTCAATATACCCAGAGGTAAAAGCAGCTAGATTCTTAGCCCCATGTCATGAAACAATAACAGAGCCCATTGGGATTTGTGTTGCAAATGTCCAATTAATTGCAGATATGTTAGAGCAAACCCTTAACCCTTCCCTTAACTAAAATACCCTTCAGTCAGTGATTGTAAGATAATACACATTTTGTCAAATTCAGTGAATATCTATTCACTTAGTAGATAGATACTCAGTAAATAGATATTCAGGATAGCTTCCCGTTTTGCGTGTGCGCTGAAAAAACAAGTCTGGTGTGTCTACACAGCCCTGGATCTGTAAATGGTTAAACAAAGTTGTGCACACTGCACCAACAATACACTAACTCAGCCTCGGCAATGCATGCTTAATTTTGAGGGTAGAGCTTCTGTGGCAAACACCCTATGTCATTGAAAGTACATTTGTTTTTGTTTTGATGAGTTCAAATGTTCTCGGCAGCAAATCGGACTCATTCCAGATTGGCATCCGCCAAGGCACCAACGAAGCAGCTGGGATGAGGATTAGCACCTCTAAATCTGAGGCCATGGTTCTTAGAAGGAATCATATGTAATGCCTGCTCCGGGTAGGGAATGAGTCCTTAGTTACCCCAAGTGAAGAAGTTTAAGTATCGTCTGGGTTTTGTTCACAGGTGAGAGGAAAATTCATCAGCAGACTGGACGGAGAGCAACAAGAGCGGTACTGTATTCACTTTCCGGTACCGTGGTGATAAAAAGAGCTGAGCTGGAAGGCAAAGCTCTATACCGATCAATTTTCGTACCTACACTGACCTATGATCACAAACCATGACTAAAAGAACTAGATCGCAAATACAATCTAGGAATGGCACAATCCAGTTTTTTCAATCCCAATACCGATACAGATACCGGCACTTTGGGTATCGGTCAATACCGAGTACCGATACGATTTCAGTTTTAAATAAAATGTTACTGTAAGTTATGTTGCAAAGTAAATGACAGGCAATCGTTATTTTAGGACTTAGATGCATTTTATTATCCTGCTGCTGATAATGTGGCCTGGGTAGGTTAGACATGGCTGATGCTTTACAGTAGACCTACGCGTGTAAATTCATTTAATTGGATCAGCCCCATGGATCAGTTACAACTGTCCAATTGTCACAGATACCGATTTAGCTATTTCAGTCAGTATCGGACCGAGTTCCAATCTCAGTATCCTTTCGGTGCATTTGTCTCCATCTGAACCCCAGCACGGCCTCCTGGGCAGCACCGACCCAGAACCCACGCAGTCTGCATAACAGGTCTGTCTGTACTTTGGCCAACCCGGTGGCCCAGTGGATAGCACTGCGGCCTCACAGCAAGAAGGTCCCGGGTTTTGTAACCCCAGTCGACCCAGCCTGCATGCATGTTACAGTGTATTATGACAGAAATGGAGATGAGTTATATCAGCATGACTTTTATGAGTTGTTAGAAGGCATGAGCTGGGAGATTGCCTCGTCCTGCATATGGGTGGGACCTGAGGGAGTGGCCGCTGATGCACTGTAGACCCCAGAGCAGGCTGTTTGGTATAGATCTGATGACGACACTGCAGTACCACACATCACCTTAGCTGTACACGCAGATCACCAAGCTAAAGACCTCTGCCCCATGTGGTAACGCATGATGTCGGCCACTAATTGGGCTCCCATCCAATTACCTCAAGTTTTTTTCACCGTTACTCAAAACACTTACAAAATGAGCATCAACACTCTAAACAGTGCTGCTACAACATAAACAGATTGAACGCTCTCATGGTAGGGAAAAAACAGATCACCCTGATGCATGAGTTATGCTTCACTCCACAACAGTTGTGGCCTGCAGGAAACACTGATGTAGGACATTGCCTCCAGACGCCTCCCGTCCGATTTGATTTACGAGACTGGATGCCTATTTGGCACAGTATAAAAACAAACCAGAAGCCCAGGCAGGCTTAGCCGATACTGTTGAAGGGTTACTGAGGGCTGGTGTGTTAGAACCCGCCTGTTCTGCGTGGAACACACCCATTTTTCCCATTGAAAAACATGGCACCGGTAAATATCGCATGGCACATGATTTACGATGCATTAACGCAGATGTCTCCACCCCTACCATCCCAGTGCCGAACCCGTACACTGCTATGTCCGTCCTGACACCAGACCACAAGTGGTTCACATGCATTGATCTTGCAAATGCATTTTTCTGTCTGCCCTTGGCAGAAGACCTGAGGGATGTTTTTGCGTTTACCTACCGTGGACAACAATATCGCTACACTCGCATGGCCCAGGGATTTAATCTTTCCCCGGGTATTTTCAATCAGGTTCTTAAAATCCAACTGCAGGACCTGACCTTACCGGACGGAGTGACACTGATACAGTATGTTGATGACCCGCTGCCCCCACAGCGGAGACTTGCCTACAGGCCACCCACTCTTTGTTGCTACTTCTTTTTGAGAGTGGGTTTAAAGTTTCCCAGGCCAAGCTCCAGTGTTGCCGCCCTCAAATCTCTTTTCTAGGCAGAATAATATCAGCCAAAGGGACAGGGGTGTCTTCCGCACACATGTCCTCTTTTTTATATCATCCGAAGCCCCTCACAGTGAAAGACATGCTAGCATTTCTAGGTCTTACAGGCTACAGTAGGCAGTTTGTTTCCTCCTACGCAGATCTCACTTTTCCCCTGCGTGACATGGTTAACGCCCAGGGCATGCGGAAAGTGTCCACCACACTTGACTGGACGACATAGGCTGAACAAGCCTTTATCACTTTAAAGTAGTTGTTGACATCTGCAACCACGTTAACTGTTCCAGACTACACCTTGCCATTTTACATTGATGTTTCCGAAAAGACACAAACAGTGAGCGGTGTGCTTTTTCAGAAAAAAGGGGGATGGAGGCAGGTGTTACTGCACCAGACATGCAGCAGGGGTCGCCAGAATTTTACAGAAAACAGCACACATTTTAATGGGACATGCAGTGACTTATTGACGACACACAGCATTGTAGCTTATGTGAGCTCTGCAGTGTTCACCATGACATCATTAAGACAAACCCGACTTGACAAAATCCTAGGTGCTCCAAACATCACCTTCGCTCATGAAGGAATTAATATGGCGGATAATGTAGGGGAGGGAGACCCACACCACTGCCAGGAAAGGGTTTAAAGGGAAATTAGTCCGGGAGGACCAAAAGACAGAACCACTGACCAACGCAGACGAAACTCTATTCACAGATGGCTGTTGTTACAGGCACCCAGAAGAAGGGCTAAAGGCAGCATGGGCAGTGGTCAGACAAACAGAACAGGGCTTTGAGGTGTCAAAAACAGAAATGGTAACAGGTAAACCATCAGCTCAGCTAGCAGAACTACTAGCAGATAACAGCATTAGAGGGAGCAGAAGGGAAAAAGGTAACAATTTACACAGACTCAGCCTATGTGGTAGGAGCTATCCATGTGGAATTAAGCCAATGGATGAGAGCAGGGTTCTTAACAGCAGCAAGGACACCCATCAAACATGAGAAAGAATTGAGGCGGTTAGTCGAGGCACTCAAGAAACCTGCTGCAGTTGCAGTAGAATTTTAGAGAACACAATCGCAACAATGGTTCCCACCAAACATTAGTTCCCAACCAAAAATGACATTGATTATTGTTGTGGCGGTTTCCCCATTAATACGACGTGTTCCTGTTGGCGTAGAAGAATACAAATAAGAAAAATTATGCTAAAGTGTCTGACATTGTTGCCGTTCTTGGTGAATTGGTGAGTTGGTGCTTAGCATTATATTTTTATATTTTTATATTATATTTTATAAAAATCGGATCAGAGGGAATAACATGCTTTCGCGCTATAATATGCTAAATTATATTTAGCTAATTATTATAACAGCAAAATTAAATGTACTGCAAGGCCTGCTGCTGCATTCATTTTTCATTAGCCGGCCGATTCTTCCATTCATAGCTTCAGTGACCACATATTTACTGTAAACATGGCCATGCTAAAATGGCCGCTTTGACTGACACGTTAATTGACCCAGTCAGTGCTGTCCAAAAACATATATTAATAATTGTTTTGAATGAATAGCACTACTCTCTTCTTACAGAAAGAGACAATTGTAATAGATTGTGTTGACAATGTACGGCAGGCAATAGTTGTGAGCTTACTAATGCTTTGAACAAGCAAAACTGGCTGCCAGTCCAGTAAGTGAAAATCACTTGATTTCTTAAATTAAGTACACATTTACTTAAATTAAGTCACTAGATAAGCCATTTATATTAGAAACAAGTACAATTAGATTTTGAATAAAAACAAGCTTATCACACAATGATAGATTTTTGCAGTACATGATGTGAAAAACACGAATACTCAAATCCCAATATTTAAAATTGAATACATAACCAACAAACGAATACCCGAATAATCAAGTATTTGGGACAAGCCCTAGATTATATTGTTTGGCTGAACATGTACAGTTTCAGCAACCTAAAAACAGCCTGAATTTTGGTAGACTTTACAATATTTTGAAAATATAAGGTAGACAGTCCGATATTCACTATTGCTAATAATACTGACCAGAAGTGACTTTACACCAATATACTATTGAAAATGGCACCGTGAAAAATGTATTAATCAGCGTATTAGCTGATTAGAGGAAAAATTATAATACCAATATGCAAATTGGCGGGAAAAAAAGTAGGTAGTTGAAAATATAGTTAAATTAAGTGTTTAGTTAGGTTGCAAAGTAAATGACAGCCAATCTCTATTTTAGGACTTAGATGCATGTTATAAACCTGCTGCTGATAGTGTGGCCTGGAAGGTTAGACAGGGCTGATGCTTGACAGTAGACCTACGCATGTAAATTCATTTAATTGGATTAGCCCCATGGATCGGCTACAAACTGTTCAATTGTCACCGATACTGATCCAGCTATTTACTGTAAGTCAGTATCAGACGATTTCTGATCTCAGTATTGTATCGGTGACATCCCTATTTTGGACCCCATTAAAGTTAACAGGAATCATCAAAAGATACTCTTAAACACTATTTATTACAGTAAATAAATTAAAACATTTGTTAGGAAAAAAAGAAAATCACTCTGTACAATATTTCATACTATACAATATTTCATACATATAAAAAATTGGACAAACTTAACTTTCCATAACTGTAATTTACATTAGAATCATTTTATATAAATGTTTTATTAATGTGAAATAAAAATGTTCATAAATCTAACATATGATGCTAAAAATGTTTCTACTACACAGCCTATGAGCAATAGTCCTTAGTTAATATTTGCTCCGGGCAAAACCATTACGGTTTTAAATCATTAATTTTATTTCTGAAATACCAGATCGAAAGATATTACCTGAAATTATGATCAAATATGCTTTTCTAAACCAGCTGTAAAATAGTGCATACACCAACGGGTTCACAGTGGAATTCAGGTAACCCAACCAAGAAAAGGTTTCAAATAACAGTGCTGGAATGGAAAATCTTATGTAGGGGTTAATTACGTTACAAATAAAAAAAGGCATCCAAAACGCAAGAAACACCCCCATAATGATAGCGAGGGTTTTGGTAGCCTTCCTCTGGGATTTATCTGCTACCTTTGCTGAAGCCACACTGCTTCTGTTGTGGATACTACGGGCCTGTTTCTGTGCCACCAGATAAATCTTCAGGTAAATGCA
>JAODLL010064072.1:0-17535 GCA_026546735.1 Forbesichthys agassizii
ATATATATTTATATATATATATATACATACATATATATATATATATATATATACATACATACATACATACATACATACATACACAAATGTACATTTAAAAAAAAAAAAAGGAATAAGAAATACTGTGACTTTATAGTGACTTTTTTTCCATCTGGTCCCGTGTCTTACTTTGCCTTCCTTCTTGCCGTGTCTTCCACAGTTCAGTTTGAAGGTGCGGAGCGGGAGCGCTCGTGGGCCCAGTCAGAGCCCTCCAGGGCCCCCCGTAGCCAGACGACAGCGGCCGCAACTCTCCGCATGGCTGGTGACACCCCCCCGCTCCTCGGGGAGCGGGTGGACCCCTCCCTGCCACTGGAGAGACAGGTGTAAGTGTGGAACGCTGAGCGCTAGCTAGCTATCTGGCAACCCCTCCCTCCCACTGGAGATACAAGGCTAAAGGTGGAACGCTCAGCGCTAGCTAGGAACCCCCTTGCTCCCGCTGGAGAGAACTTAGAACAATCTAGTTTACAGCACGTTTACATTTTTGTTTCCATTCATAAAGTTACTGGGTTTGGCGTTACATTTTGAGATCGCTCAACAAATCTTAAAACTATTTAGTACTGTGAATAGTATATGCAGAATATCACCACATGAATTAACAGTTTGTTTATAATTGCCATGATGGCTGTTCCTTTAACACAGATGTAGTTGTGGTGGCCTGCTGTGTTCATAGGTCAAGGAATTTGACGTTTGAGTGGGAAGCCACTCTTGTCCTAAACATCTGTAGTTAACGTTGAGGTACCTGTTCATGCGTTCTGTCCTCCAAGGACTAGGGGGCGCTAGTGGTAGACATAAGATGGAGTACTGTATGACAGGACAGGCAGAGTGAGATGTAAAGTAAACACGCTGGCAGAGTTGTTTGGAGTGCCTTGAATTAAACATATAAAAGTACTGAATCTTCCTTCATCATTGACGTGCATATACTGTAGAGCAACAACTTTCTTTCTCCTTCAATAACCTCACTAACATAATTTCCCCTCAGGTACAAACAAAGTTCTTAATCTTGATTCCAATATCGGTATAAAACCAGAATATTACACTGGGTGCAGTGGGAGCTGAGACTATACAAGATGATTAAACATTGCAATTGTGTAACACGATTGCAGTTGTAGAGGGAAATACACTTAAATGAATCCGCTGTCTTACTTGAGAGCGCTGTTTTTAATTTGGCCCTGGTGGCCTATCAGCATCTCAGTCACACCAGCATGTGCAGAAGTTTATAGCAGAGAGATTAGAATGAAGCAAGAGCCGCAAACATGGGCCACTTCTGGCTATTAGTGTTTTTAGCTAATTGGCCTGATTCTCGCGAACTCTGAACAGTTTAACTTTGCTGCGAGAATCAGCCTGGAAAGCCTAGAAATCATTGCAATTGTGTCCAAGTAGCAAGTGAATTTACCAATCCGCGTCATATTGATAGTTATACAGGCGTGGTTTAGGTTTGCCGACAGTGAAAACAACCAGATGGTTCATCAGCCAATCAACTGCCGAGTATCATTTGAAAGTTCCTGCCCTTTTCAAATAGTTTTGATGGCTCAATTAAGTTATTGACCTGACTTCCCAGATGGATTGTTAGTCACAAGTCCACGTGGCATGTCAGGTTAGGGACTTATACCTCTTTGTGCAGACTATAACGACCCAGTGTCCACGGATTTCACCAAAACATTGCCCATTATTTCACTCCTGGAGGGGTAATGGATATTTGGAGGATATTGCATTAATTCTTAAGCACCTATGATTATTTTTGCAGCAAACTGTTTTGGGTAAAAGCACTTTGATTCAGGCCATGCATGGTAGCTGTCTGGGTGCTACAGTACGTACGCTCAGCCTCTTCAGCATAATGCCATTAATGTTGTAAAACTTCCCCTTCACCCCCCCCCCCCCCCGGTGTGCAGGTGGTACCACGGGGCCCTGGGCCGGTCGGAGGCCGAGGCCCTGCTGACGCTGTGTAAGGAGAACTCCTACCTGGTGAGGAACAGTCAGACCAGCCGCAACGACTACTCCCTCTCTCTCAGGTGTGCACCCTCTCTCTCTCTCTTACTCTCTCTCTCTCTCTCTTAGGTGGACATGTTGGCTCTATCTCTCTCTCTCAGGTAGACATGTTGGCTCTATCTCTCTCTCTCTGGTAGACATGTTGTCTCCCTGTCCTTCTGAGGCGTGCACTATATTGATAAAATTTTTATCAGGAAATTTTCAATATCGATATTAATTTTAATATTTTTTGTAAATAGAAAAACGTAAGTAAAAACACAGATGTTATGGGGAAATGCATTAAAATATATTCATAACATAAAAATAACATGTTTTCAACTGATCGTATTGGACTGGTACAACAGTAATTCCAACCTAACGAGGAGGCCTTCTATTTGGCCACTAATGTTTCCTCTTGGATCTCTATTACGTCATTAGCTTCCTCAGCCACACATCTTACGTTTCTGTCTATATTAAACACAACTAAGCCAACCAGCCAATGGGCGCATCTCTCCACTAAATAAACAGAATATTGCACTTCCTGGATCATTTTCAATATAATATTGTGCAACGTGATATTGCGATAATGATACTGAATATTGTGCACCCCTAATCCTGATATACATTGACTTATTTAGCTTGTGGGCACCAATATAATATCCCCTCTCCCCACTCCCTTCACTGATTATATATATGTTCTCTCTCTATCCTCTCTAAATATTATTTAAAGATGGAGGATTTGGAGGCCTTCAAGAAAATTTGTACCAACGAAAATGTATTGTTTTGATCAAGAGGGTGACGTGTGTGTGGAATAATGTGATGTTGTTTTTGTCTTGATCAGTTACTGTGTATTGCCAATGATTGATCTACCCCCCCCCCCCCCTCCCCAGGAGCTGTAAGGGCTTCATGCACATGAAGTTCAGCCAGGCGTCGGGAGGCTGCTACGTGCTGGGGGAGAACAGCCCCCCTTTCCTCTCCATCCCGGAGGTCATCCACCACTACACCACCCGCCGGCTGCCCATCAGGGGGGCGGAGCACATGTCTCTGCTGTACCCCGTCACCGTGCAGACCCTCTGACCCCGCACACCCACACACCCACACAGTACCCTCTTCAGGTGCTTTCACACCTGCCTTGTTTAGTTGGGTTGAACCGCACCAGAGATCCCCATCCATTGGCCTGTCTCGCCTCAGGCTATTTCAGCCCTTATGTTTTGTGTCTGTGGGAAATGATCAAATGTTTGCACTCAAAGACGTTCACTTGGCGAGTTCAAACCAGTCTCGAGTAGCCTACAGCGCATGATTGGTGCAAATAATATTATAATGGCAACGGAATTCATCTGTTCATTCGTTCGGAAAAGGCAGCCTAAACAATGTAACAAAAACATGAACTTTGGGCCGGACCTTCAGGTGTGAAAGCACCCTGACACACACACACACACACACACAGAGTAGCCT
This sequence comes from Forbesichthys agassizii, assembly GCA_026546735.1. Lineage (NCBI taxonomy): Eukaryota > Metazoa > Chordata > Actinopteri > Percopsiformes > Amblyopsidae > Forbesichthys > Forbesichthys agassizii. The sequence goes on from JAODLL010064072.1 coordinate 3,460, forward strand.
CTGACACCACATCTACACTACCCCCTTTTCCTGTGTCCTCGTATTACCTCTGCTGTCCACCAGGGGGAAGAGCGCCACTCTGACAGCAGCACCGCCTTCCCCAGTGTCTGTACAGCAGCTCTCCACTGACCCCCCCTTTCCCCCCATCACCACCACAAGGTACCCCTCATGAGCTCCGGCTTGTGACCCCGTGGCGTCACCCCATTTACCTGCTGTTCTCCACAGCCCAGGGTTAGTGGCCGTAGATACGCGATACTTGAAATGTACCCATCGATCGAGAATATTCGTTTTCAAAAAGCTGTTTGTGTTTTAGGGAACGCTGCCAACTGCCAAGTCATTCACCCGGCTATCTCCCTCCCCACAAACACACCTCACCAAACACTACATTTAAACCTCTGGCCCTCCGTGAAACTAGGGTCAGAGAGGAGATACGTGTCGCATATGAATGTGATGACACACTGTAGCTGCACCCTATAGAGGATTTGTTTTCTGATTTATCATCTGTTGTGGGCGATATAGGGCCATGGGTTGTTTGATTATGCTAGTCAGAGGGATGTGAGTTGTTAGCTTAGCACGGTAACAAACTCTTGCAATACTAGTTTTAGAGAATAACTACAGTATTATATTATTAAGAGCGTGTGGCTTTAGTACTTTGACTATTAAAGAAGCTTTGGTAGGTTCTTTACTGTGCTGTTTTATAAGATTTGAAATGTCTGTTTAAAAATAAAGTGTTGTATTTGTTTTTCAATGATCGTGTAGTTTCTTTAATCTCATCTTCAGTATATGGTGTTTTTTCACGTTCGTTTTGTTAAAGGTGGAGTCAGGGATGCCGGAGAAATATTGTTGATATTTGAACTTTATCAAAACAAAAACAACTCCCCTTCAATGCAATAGGCTGCTCCCTCAGAAGCCCCGCCTACAAATTGGAAATGTCTTGCACAGTCTGGGGTAGTGTGGCGTGGTCTGCACCATTTTGTGATCCCAACACACCAGAGAACGTGTATCTCCTCATGAGGAGATATTTGTTGAATCTCCACCTTGAAGATAATACGTAATTTAATCTTAATATTGCACAATGTAAACGCATGCTGGGTTTAAAGGCAGGGTCAGTCATCCTTGCTAACTTCCAGCTCAAATAAAAACCATATCACTCCATGCTCCTCAAAATGCATTGTGATTCAAAGCGTAGTGCTGCGGCTTTGTTGATACGAGCGGTGTTCGCCACTTTGTTTATATTCCTATTTACGGAGCCAGGGCTGTGTATAATTATCAGATTCTCTTTTCAACACGCACAGAGAATGCCAAGCTAGCGAAATGCAAGGAGATCCTTGTTGAATTTGATAAAAAGTGTAGGCCTACTAGCTTGCAATAGCTGACTATACCTTTATGTTTTTATTTGTTATAGATTAGCATTGCTAAACTAAAAGAAACCATACTACAGCTTTCAAAATATGACACATACTGTATGTGTGTGAAAGGTGATTCTATTACTAGTTAAACTCGGTTTGGTGTAAGATGTATTTGTATGTATTACACACTGTTGACAAATATATTAGAATAATAAATATAAATCCATTCTCTCTGCTTTGGATATGGAAAACTCCAACCGGCTCACGCCACCTGACACCATAGCAACCACGGATACCACAGAAACCACGTCAGTGTCAGAAGGAGACGGTGTCATTGTCATAAGGTAAGATATAGGAAATTTGTGTTTATAATCCTGTCTTGTTGGTACTACCGGAGCAGGGTGTAATCCATGCTCTGAAGCCGTATTATTCTGGAGCATACATTGGTAGTCAAACACAATGTATTGCCCGTAGCCTACAGTAGCCACGTATCACTTAATACGTTAACTGTGGCTGTCATTGTAGGCAATATCGATAAATTGTCACCAATAATGAGATACAATATAACTTTGTATCTCACATATTTTATCTGAATTGCAGATACAACTATATTTGAAGACTTATGAATAATGTCAGATATTATGAGGATTTTAAACCTTTACACACAATTAGCTATGAAAAATGGCCACAATAATGTAAACTGACAGTGAATTGCATCTATGCTCACATGTGCAGTATTTATATACAGGGTCAAATACAATGTGCTACATTACTACATTGGTGTAGCATTTACATTTTCATTAGTCCTAGTTTTTATCTCATGGTTAGCATATAGAACACACTCAGATAGAAAATCAAAATAGCTATATCACTGTTACCCTGTATTGTAACTTAAAAGCATTTTATTATGAGTTGCATAGTAATCATTTTCAGTTAGCTAGTGCATTAATCTTTTTTATAAACTGCAAAAAAGTAAGGTACTCTTCTCAGTGATGCTTACAGGTACCATAGGCCAACATCAGGGCTTGAACCCACAACATTCAGGCTGGGAGAAAACAGAATTAGATGCTGGTGGAGGATGACAGGATTGTGTTGTTATTATTACTGATATTATTATTATTATTATTATTAGCATTGGCATTTTCTTTCTAGACAGGGCATTGTAGAGAGACATGAAGAAATTGTGAGAGAGAGTAATATAGGGGAATTGGGAAATGACCTCAGGCCGGTGCAAACCTTTAGGCCTGTATGGGCACAGCGTTATCACGTACACCACGGCTCCACCCAGCACTGTTATTTAATCTCTACATATTGCTACATATTCATTATACGTATCTACACCTATATATGTTTAGTATACTTCAATTACAGTTACACCCTGCCTATGTTCATAGTACTGTTGGCTATTTCTCTGTTGTGATACACATACTGTGGTATGTGGCCTTTACATTTCGGTAAAGATTCTGTTCTATTCCTGTCTATTCTGAACCGGCCTGGCTCGGATCAGACCCTGTATCCATGGCAGCTCGAATACAACAGCTCGCTCAGCCCAAACCCAACCTGATCAGATATCCAGATCGGTGCGTATAATATCAGTCTGTCTTGAGAACTTTTACAATTTGCATTTTGCTGTGAAAGAAATGAGACACGCACACGTACTTCAATAAACGTGTAAAAAATAGCCATGTTAGTGTGCTTAATGCATCGAATAACTGTGTTGGTCTCTGCTTGCCCTGTTCCCAGCCGTTCTGTATACTGGCTCGATGAGCTTCCCCCAAAGAGGCCTTCCTCCAAGACCACATTTGGTTTGTCCACTGTAGTTTGGTTTCCTCTATTCCTTTGTGGTGATGCCATTGCATAACACCATTGTCTTTGTAGTGTTGACACCTCGCTTGTCGCAGCTGTGCCAGAGTGGACGTCCTGTTGCAGCACTGGGACGAATACGGTGAAGAGAACAACTTCTGCTTTGTGGAGGTCTCCAGCTACTGTGACTGTCAGGACTGTTTGGGCATTGCCAGGCCAAACTTGATTGACATCATCATAGTTAAATGGCCAATATGGCTATTAAGTAGTCAGCGAATATCTCCTGTTAATGTTTGTAAATACATTGATTTATTTTATTTTTGAGTACAAAAATGTGCATAAAGCTTGCATGTCTTGTTTTAAAAATATATTCTTAAAATAATAATTATATAATTATATTATAATAGTAACATGTTCGATTAATTGCGATTAATTGAAATACAATTCTGACATTGCTCTGTCTTACGGCATCCATTTTGTTTTTGGACCTCCTCGTCACTGGAGCCCAGACAGTCTCCTGTGTGGACGGTGAGTGCCAACGCTCTGCGCGCTCACGCATCTGAGCGCTTGTGTTCTCTGGCTCAGCCTCGTCTGCCTGCGGCCGGCTGGCAGCCGGAGCGCCCCCTGTTGGCCCCCGTGAGTAGCACATCAAAGCGGTGCTCCTAGAAACCATTACAAGTCAGCTAAATATGAACACCACACACAGCTAACCCTAGATAGCTTGTTTAAACACACACACACAAAGTACCCCCTTAACAGTGCACACACACACATACACACAGTACACCCTCTGATCACACACCTGCACACTATATTGACTACAGGTCTCCCACTATATGTGCCTTACATGCTAGCTAAGTTTGCCTATGACCTGCTCATTCCCTCAAACTGCTGAAGTTGAGCACAGCGGCACAGAACGCCACGGCGACCGCACGCATCCATCAGCTAGCTCAGCCCAGGCGAAGACGTCACAGGGTGGACACCTACATCAGATGGTCTAGCCTCCCACGGGCTCCACGCCAGGCGTCAGATTCATCCTCTGCTGCAAGGATAGAGCACCTCGCTTGTAAGACCATGTTTCTGAGCCACGTGTTCTTTGGAGCTGTTTTCTTCCTGGCTTCTCTTGCCTGGGGTCTAACCTTGACGCTGTATAGGCCAGGCAGGCAAATCTAACAGCAGCGTTTCATGGACCCACCCAAAACGTGGACTATCAGATACACAGTAGGTATAGAAAAACCAATAAAGGAACATGTATTCAAACCTTTGGGAACAATTAATTCCTTTCAGGGATACATTTAATTGAAAACAGACTGCTGTCGCTCAATTTCACATATATGCAATTTACAATCTTTAAAATGTGAATTTCATTTAGTTTTATTAAAGAAAGACTCCTTGATTTGCTACGCACACACCGCTCTGCCCTTACCCTAATCACAGACTCACACCATTCTGTACCTGCGGACACACACGAGTTTACAAAGTAAACAGTGAGTTGGGGTGGGAATCTGGGACATTTAATCCATAATAATCCTTTGTAAATACTGTATAGCCCCTCTCTCTGTTCCCCTATTTCTTTCTTTCTTTCTTAGAAAGAAAGGTCAAATCAAAGAGAGAGTTTTAGAGGAGATGTTCACAGCCTCTCCTGTTGTCTCTCCCTCCCTCCAGCCCCAAAGCAGGACCACCCCAGCTACATGGAGGAGCGCCCGTTGAGCATGCACGTTCCCTGGGCAGCGCGGCACACCGTGGCCAGCTCGAGGGTCCGGGAGCTGTCCTGCCCCAAGCAGAGGCGTCCGCTGTTTGAAGGCGACACGCCCTTCACGGTCAGCAGGGCTGCACGGCATGCCAGCGCATCGCCGCGGCTACGGGAGCTCAGCCTGCCGCTGCCACGCAAGTCCAGGACTAACAGTCGGGCGGGGATCGCACCCACAGCCAGCCAATAGGTGATGGGTTGCAGCCTCAACCCTCGGACACACTGCAAGCTACCCGCTCGTCGCTCCAGGCTCTGGTTGCCTAGGTAACCCTCTCGTGTCTTTCCCACCCAAAATGTTTCAGTCTTAATCGCGTCGCCTGAAATTTACTCGGTAGCCGCCCACTAAATGTCACTTCAAGTCACTGAACCTCATTAACTTTCAATTGTTTCTCGTCGCCGCTAGTCGCCGCTAGTCGCCGCTAGTCTTTTTCAGTGTGTCCTGCCCGCTTCAAACACATGTATAATCATCTGCTAATGACATAGTAATAGCACTAGCAGTTTCAGCAGTGTTAGTGCTTCACAGCACCCCCAGCTCTCCTATCATCCCTGTCATCATCACAAACAGGAAGAACATCAGACGATATAAACGTTTATAATCTCAGAACCCTACAAACACACAGACATCACCATCTCCTCCTCCAGTAACTCTAAACATGGCACTACTCAATCAATCTGCAGAATTGAGTGAGTAGAATTCATTCATGTTGCAGAACCTACCCACAGCAGAGGTCACACTTTGGACCTGATAATAACATGTGGCTTGTCTGCCCACCTCTTCTTTGCTGTGAATGTAGGTCTGTCTGATCACTCCTGTGTCTTTCTACAACAAGATATCGAACTGTGAAGAAATGCTTGTTCTGAAGTGGCTGCAAATGTTATTAATATTTTACGTGACATTCCTGCAGATGTTTAACCTTCCTCCTGTGAGTTTGCTGTAGATAGTTTTAACAGTATACTCAGGTCATGTCTTAGTGGCTCCACTGAAACCAAATAAGTTATACAGCTCTACCCCGGTGTTGACCTACCTGTAAGCATCCTTGAGCAAGACGCCTAACCCCTAACTTCTCCCGGTGGTTGGTCGCAACTTGCATGGTGTGTGAATGTGTGACTGTGAGCGCTATATAAATGCAGTCAATTTACCATTTACAGCTCTACATTACTGTGTCCCCTGATAACCCAAGCCCAATTGATGTAATTTAAACTGTATTTTAAATATAAAGACATGGATGGAAGATTATGCTCTACATCTCAATCAGGACAAAACAAGTATTGGTCATTGATTCTGAAGCTCAGAGAGAGAAACTCAAATAGAATCTGTGAGCACAAAACTTGGGATTCATCTTTGACTCAGAGCTGTTTTCAGCCGCACATTAAAAATATTACTAAGACTGATTTTAATTGTTGTCATCTCAAGAACATTGTCTCAAGACAATACAGAGACACTTATGCACGCTTTTATTACCTCCATGATGGATTAATGCTCTGCTTTCTGCTCTCCCAAAAAACATCTCACCTGCAGCTGCAAGTCTAGAAAGAGAGCACACATTACATCGATTTGAACGTCTCGACACTGACAGTCTGTCTGCTTCAGAATATATTTATAGCTGATACGTCAGGTAATGGTCTTGGTCCAGAATATTTGTCAGATGTCCTTTTGTCTTAAGAACCTTCCAGAAGCCTTCAGATCCAAAGGTAATGGCTTCAGTTACCCCCAAAGTCTTGACAAAGCTCACGGTCTGTCTTCTAGAAGACCTGAGGACAGCTGAGAACATCAAAAAACTCAAGACTTACCTTTTTAACCAAGATATTAGTTGAACTGTATTTATTTTATTTAGATTTTTGGTTCATTTATTTATTTAATGATATATGTACTTGCATTTTAAACAGTCTAACTGATATATTATTGTCCCGGATTTTGATTATCTTTTTTTATTTTGTTTTGTTTATCATTATCAGTTATCTTTAATGTAGTTTTCTTTTAATACTTACTCTGCATAAACTGTTCCTCACTGCAAATTTGAGTTTTTTGCTGATACTCATCGTGTGTGTGTGTGTGTGTGTGTGTGTGTGTGTGTGTGGAAGGGGGTGGTACTATTGCATAATTGTTGTTTTCACACTGTTGTTTGTGTAACGCACTTTTTGTCACATGCCTCTGTATGAAAAGTGCTATAGCAATAAAGTGATTGATTGATTGATTGATTGATTGATTGATTGATTGATTGATTGATTGATAGTATCATAGCCGTACATGCCTGCCAGCAGAATAGTCAGTTACTCAATGTCATTGCATAATCCTTGTGCTGTGAGTCACACTAGCAGCAATCATCCACCAATGGAACTTTATAAATGTGACTGTTGGAAACGTGCTGCTGTAATTTATGACTAACTCCAAAACCAAGGGCTAATAACATTTATTAGGCCTAGTTGAAAGAATACGTTTTTTATGATTGAATTGTGTAGATGTGTTTTTGTATATATACAAAAACATGCAAAAAACATATGCAATTATAATTGCAATCGCAATTAACGTTGTTCGAGTCATTCATATCACTTAACAAACAAGACAACTTAGTCTAATTAGGAAAATTACGTTTAGACGATAAAATAAACGTCCCGCAGAAGTTATTACTTTGAGACCTAGACATCTTCTGCGGGACGTTTATTGTGAATGAAGGCTTCATTGGTTTCACATGTGCTGGGGTGGATAGTAGTTCCCTGTTATCTCCACGACGTGGGATTCTGCACTGGCACGGCAGATACAAATAGAAACGTCAAAAGGTAAAGAGCTCCGTCAGTAGAGTAGTAGGCTATGCCCGCACCGCACCGTCTTCACTTTACTTTGTAGAACAAGACTTAACAACAACGCATTTCGGTGCCGCCAGCGATCTGCGTTAACGGTAGGCTACGGCGGTTTATAGCATGAATGTATTGAATTAGAGAATGATACGACTGTATATACTGGAGACACATGTTGCCTGCTTTTTATTAAAGGACTGCATTTAGCCTACAGCTAGCTTATTCGAAATAAATATATAATTATCTTACTCTTGTTTTTTTGGATTTCGCAACACATCTGAAAATGACGCATTGGTGCCAAACACGTGTACCAACAGCGTTACATGGATCTGGTAGGTTTATTCTATCACATTTCCTGCAGGCTATAGCTAGCCCACTTACTGTATGTAGGTTGTTTGACTGTTTCAACATGTTTTGCTAACTTTATAGTTGTGATACTGTTTACTTGTTTGTGAAAGAAATAGGGTAATGTTTATTATGCCATTAAACACAGGCTGCCAACATCACTCACGCAATCTACAGAGGCATGAAGACACGGTTTTATCTTCTAGTTTAAAGTTAAATTTTTCTTTTCGTTTGCTCACAGTTGGTAGCAGACGCTATTCTTGTGCTCTCAGCTATACAGACCCAACCTTTACCTTACGTAAAGAAATGGCAGAGGTCTTCATCAGGGGGTCAGAGCTAGGCTACTGCAAGGGGTCCTCCAAATTATTTCATTCCAAACTTATTTTCGTCTAAAAATGTAAATGTCAGAAAATAAACATTAACATACAATACAATCTGTGCCATAATAATATAAATATGTCAATGATTGTAATGGCTTAGTTCTACTTTTATACATGGCATTATATGCTGCCCTACACATTATTGTTGGCCCAGCAACTAAATAGTTTATACCATATGTGATAGGGGGACTTGTGCCATGTGTCTGTCAGCCAAGGGGTCCTTGGCCTGAAATACATTGAAGATCCGCCTACTTTAAATGAGAGGTATTTTGATTGACATGCACATCAATCAATCATGGCATGGAAAACATGGCCGCCCGACCATTGAGCCTCACTTGCATACCAGCATCGTCAACTATTGACATTTTCGTGTTATTTTTAGCCTTGTTGACTGTAGACGTTAAACTGCTAATAACTACATAACAATAATACGTTTGAAAGTTATATCTTTACATATCCAATTGCATGAGCCTTAATGTCGGCGGCTAAATGACTAATTCTATGGCGACGCCATAACCGCCCTGCGCTGCATCTGATTGGCTTGAGGGATGCGATGAGTGTTGAACCACAGCAACGCTAAAACTATGAATATCCTTCTCTAGCGTCATGAGCATACAAAGCTCATCAGTGAATCCATTCATTACACCAATTTTGTTCATGTGAAACAAATGACGATATAAAAAGTACTAATAAAATATTCCAAAAAAATCCATGGATGCATTCTAATGCATTCGTCTCCTAGTACAGTGCATCTGATCATTGAGGGTAAATGAACACCTCATATTAATCCGAAGGTTCTAGCCCTTAAATGTAACCTCTACCACTACCTGCACTAATCTTATCATAATAAATGTAATAACTAAGATTAATCAGACTAACTCCTATGCAGTAGGCCTACTGACAAGAGACTCAAGCGATTCTCCATCTGTAAATGTAATCCTTAATAAAGGATTACATTTGCATGTTACCTAGGCGGTTTAGTTCTAGTCCACTGAGACAAAAATAAAATGCATGTAAATCAAAATACCTCTCCTGTCAAATAGGCGGGTCTTGACCCAGTAGTCTTCTCTGCGTCTCAGACTTTAGGCATATAAAGACTGGCTCTGCGATATGAGGGGTGGATGTTATAACATATGAATAAAAACTAAAGATCATATAATAATACAGGTCTGCAACAACATAAAAGAACACAATTTCTAAATGAAAACGGCGGTGAACAGGGTTAGATACGCTACTTGTATGTAATGCATTACAGTTACTAGTTACCAGACTAAAATAATAATCAGTAATGTAATATTGGGATTACCTAAATTTAGTAACATCATCTGATTTCTTTCTTTCTTGTTCTTTGAAATGCCATCCAAAGCTATTTACTCCGGTAATGTGTCAAATCGATGTTTTTATGACCGTTTAATGTTGCTCAGGAGATCATATTAAAGTAGGAGTTCATTTCAATTAGTTATTGACGTTAATGAAATCGTAATAAAAGAACAGCTGATTGTTTTATGCATTTTTTTTCAGCAAACTTCCCTTTTAAATTTGAAAGTAGTCCTACAAAAGTAATTATTAAATAAAAAATAAAAATACCTGTAATCTGATTGCGCTATTTTAGCTGGTAACTAATGGATTACAGCTACAGAGTTTTTGTAATAATTTACTTCTTAAGCCTGGCGATGAACGAATGGAATTGTATGAGGCTGAAATCAAAACTATTGTACAAAATACAAACGACAAGGGAAAAATGTTCAATAGCTTTAAAAACAAATATGCTACTTTTAACACACACTTCCCAGCCTTGCATTAATACTTCCTAATAATATACTTATACTTGTCATAGGTAGTTAATAGCATTCTGTTTATTGTTAGGTGATCTACTATAACTATAACTATAACTATAACATGCAAAATTATAGATAAATGCAAGCAACTATAAGGCTTAATACCAAGCGTATAATGATATTACTACAGATGATCAGTTTGTGCAATTCAGATGAACTTACTGAAACTACACTTTAAAGCAAAAATCTTTGCCAATTTGCCCACAGCTCACAATGGAGAATTACAAGGTTGTAGACATAGCAGTTGAGAAATGCAACTTCCTGTCAGCAAATAACTCTTGGACAATGAAGGTGAATGCTGTGGCAGCACAAAATAATGTTGTTAAAAAAGATTTTTTGAAGCCTGTAGAAGTACTATAGAAAATAACAGATAGGCTACATATTTCTATAATGGTGCGGTATCTAAAGAACCTGTAGTTTTGACATACATTTGACATAATGTGTATATATATTAAAATTTAATTTTATATATTATATTTTTAAAAAATTGTCCTAGGCCAGGAGAAGTGCTTGGTTTGAAAAGGAACTGAAAAGTGGTAAAGATGCCTACCGCTTGTGCAATGTCACAGTCTTTAGACTTGATAGAAGACTTACTTCTGAGAATCTTGAATACAGGAAGCCGATAGACTAAACAAACAGATATGATTATGTTATGAAGTTAGAACTGTGAAACACACTTGTAATTTCACTGTAAACAGTGTATCCTTCTAATGCCTCACAAGCTCAGAATTTGTATCTCTAATAACCTCATGATGCACGATTTAAGAGCTGTGCGTTGTTTAACCAATCGGTGTTGCTACAACTGTTTTGACCAGCTCATCTGCTGCAGCTCTACCACCATTTAGAAAGACGCTTGACTTCAAAAACTGAGTGGCTGGAACTGGAGTGGACCTTTAAAGGTGGTCAGTGTATTGTTAGCTAATACTTTAGTCAGATTCACCAAATGTCTTCTTGATGTCCGCTTAGGGCTGGGCGATAAAATGATAATAATTATTGAGATATAATTTTCCTTGATAAAAATATAACAAATGTTTGATAAATGTTTGTTTTAATTCATTTGAATCACGATGCACCAACTGCCAAATTCCAATCGTGTCCAGGGTTGTCTAATAACGGCCGCTAAGCTTGCTATATTTGTCAACCCATTGCATTTTATTGTTGTTTGTTTGCTGTCCGTGATCTCCTTTCGCACCTATCGAAAAAATGATTTCACTTTTTATTTAGATAACAAGTAGTATCCTACAATATAATTATAACAACAGATAATTTCATATCGGTCGATATCGATAATTATCACCATATCTGTCAAGTCATTATTTATTTCAAGTCTAAAGGCTGATTTTTGTCCCTGGGTAAAGATATTTATGGTCAGGTAGCTCATATCTCAGGTCAAGGATCTTATTTGTGTTAATGTTTTTCATAATTATCTGTTCCTACAATACAACAGGATAAAAACAAATAACGAGTCTCCCTCTTTCTGTTGTAAACAACCCTTAGTTAAAACCAATTATATTTATTTATTATTTTACTAATATATACTTTAAAACATGTTTGATCATATCACCCAAGCTTGATCTGCTAGCTTACTGTTCAGATATGAATAATAAACAAATAATCAGGTGTTCCTACACAGCCCTGACTCCTTGAATAGGAACACAAACAAAGTGGTGCAGACTGCACACAACAACATCCTAGCCTTCGCAAAGCGTTTCCAGTGTGGGGGGCGGAGCTTCTGATGGGGAACCCTATGGCATTGAAAGGGGGCGGAGCTTCTGATGAGGCACCCTATGGCATTGAAGAGGGGGCGGAGCTTCTGAGGGAGCACTCTATGGCATTGAAGGGGGGCGGAGCTTCTGAGGGAGCACTCTATCCTATTGAAGGGAGAGTTGTTTTTGTTTTGATCAAGTTCAAACAAGCTTTCTCCAGAATGACTGACTACACCTTTAATGCTGTGCTCCTGTCACTAACTGGAATTACTGCATCTCTCATGGTAGATGCTTTGTGATGGGGTCACCGTGGTGATGGGGTCGCTGTGGTGACCTAGAGGGGAGGCTGCTCTTGTGGACATGTTGCTGAAGCCCACCCGTATCATGACGTGGACCTGCCTGATGGGGGCCCTCCTCACCCTAGGTGACTCTGACAGCCCTGTTGGATGCCAGCAGAGCCATGTAGAAGAGTCAACTGCAATGGACATTTAGACAATTTATCACCAACGACGGATCGTGGAAACTCAAAACAGTTCCCGGAAGCTAGCTAAAAATACCTTATAAATTATAGTGTAAATGTAAATAGATTTTGTTTACTACAAATTACCAAAAGAAATGCAGTTATGTATTTGTATTTATCTATTCAAATTGCCGACCAAGCACTTCCTGGAACTTTGTCTCCATGAACCATGTGACCGTTGAAAAATCTGAATTATAACTCTTTGTTCTGGCTCTTGGCTCTGAAAGGCAGCTCCTTCAAAACGCCCTTGTGACAAATTATTTTATATTTTAATCTCTTTTTATTGCTAATTATGAAATGTGAGCGTGTAAGTTGTTTTGTTCACTAATTTATTGCATTTGGCTGTTTGCCACAGGTGTGTATTTGCATACATGTGCGTGTGTGTGTTTGTGTGTGTGTGTGTGCTTGCCTGTGCTCATAAAAGTAAATTCCTAAATTCCTGAGGAGCAGTTGAATTAGGAATTCATTTTGACACATTTATTATCTACTACTAGTGTGTGTCCTGTAACGTTATTCCCAGCATGTTCGGTCAAGCACCGGTCTTTCATATATTCTCTCTCTTTCTCTCTCTCTCAAGTTAGTTTTATAATCATGACAGCTTTTACAACAAACCATGTAGCACTCAATAAGAACAACATTATTACAAACAATAAATCAAGTAGTCCGTACAGTAATAACGCCAGTGGTAATAACAATAAGAACAACTCTATAGTTTTTCTCTCTCTCTAGTTGGTGCTTGCTGTTGGTGCTAAGAGGCAAGACAATGTCCTCTGTTCAAGGTGATAACTCGACTTAATCTGAGTGCAATGCTTCATACAGTGTCTTTTTTATTTTTATTTAACCTTTATTTAGCCTTTGTTAAACATTTATTTAACCATGCAAATTGGTTAAGAACATTTTCTTATATTGAACCGTGGCCTGGCAAGAGGAAGTGTCCTCTTGCAGTATCTTTTCATAGGTATGAATGAAAAACCTAACCTAGCATAGCATAGTGTCTGTATTGAACCAACATGTTATCAATCACTGTAAGTTTTGCAGCTGTAGGGAGACAATTACTGTGGTGGAATGTTTACGACCGATGAATAGACCGATTTTTAATGCTTTTGGGGAGACAATTTCTTACTGTAACAGATGTTTGCGTTAGTCGTTAAACATTGTCAGTGAAAAAACACAAATGTCAACTTCTCAATTTCCTTTTAATCACATCGATGTGAGCAGAAAAAGAAAGCTTGATTTTAATGTGGAATGTGGATGTTGTCTTTTTTTTTTATTGGTCCAAATGGTTACGGTCAGGGTGAAGGTGGCCACCACCTACTATTGTCTGGCCACCTTCAGGAACACCTGGCCTTATGTAGGAGCCTGTACAGCGGGAAGAGGGTCTTTGGAGGCCAGTCCTCTTAGAATAGAGGTGCTGTGTGGTGTCATGTGACCTGATTGTGAACACTATGTTCCGCTGGTCACCTGTGATTTACTGGTCTGTTTTATTGTCGGAACTGATTGATAAAGAACATGTAGGTGTATAAAAACCTGTTAAAGAGCTCTCTCGCTCTCCCTCCCTCGCTCTCCCTGTTCAATCACTTTCTCTCTCG
>JAODLL010064093.1:0-17529 GCA_026546735.1 Forbesichthys agassizii
TTTGTATTAGACTATTATGTCTGGCAAGCATAGACAGTGCTGTATTCTGGGGCATGTTGTTACAGTAGTTGTATTTTCTTTTTCCTTTGTGCTATGCAATGCTGTAAAGCCGTATTACTGTACTGTGTTTTTATTTTTTCACAATGACAATGTCACCAAATTACAGTACAAACAGTACATTATGCGTACTGCATATACAGTAAGAACAGCATAAATGTGAATTCTGTCTAATCTCTTACAGTACACTTTCACTACGCTATGCTGTTGAAATGTATACAGTATCCTGTATACTGTATTGTAAGGCTGCATATACATATACTGTACGCATATATACATACACAGATATATACATACACATATACATACACACATATATATTTGTATATATCAGCCTTGTGCATTTTAGATCATTGTCATCAAAATGTTAGCCTATAGTTCACATTAGAAAATACACAATACACTGTTATAATGAGAACATGCATACGTTTTGACTAGCTTGTTGGTAGACAATAAATCAAGGACTTGTCATTCTTATGGCAATGACATGTTCATCGACGAACACATGTTCTCTTGAGGGATAGACTAAGGACTTTTGTTTAGTTACATGCTTTTGCAGATACAGTACTGTAATACATTGTGTTATGTTGTATGTATGAATAGTTTCGAGAAATGACTGTAATACTGTAAGCCGGCTTGCAAGTGTTACACTGTAAAACTGTAAAACATTCCTTAAACCTTGGTGTATGCTTACTGCATAAGATACTTCTGCTAATTACATAAAATATACCTTAAAATGTTTGTTGCTCTGAAATTGTCATATTATAGGTATATTACTGCTATATATATTGTAGGCTACAACATGGTGTGTGAGTTGTTCATGTTTGTGCCCTTTAGGGACGGAACTTGAAAACCGGACAGACGGGCTGGTTTCCATGTAACAAGGTTAAACCCTACATCTCTGTAAGTACACTTGACCGACCACTTTTAACCAGCAAACACGGTCATATGACACATAGTATGAATAAAATGCAAATATACACAAATTAAATTTGTCCAAAGTGTAGTAATTATTCTGGCAGAGCCACATTTAGCACAATACCACTATGATTTCTCTGCAGTTATTCATGTTTATTAACTGTCTCCCCAGAGACCAACTCCTGACCTGACTGGCTTTAATTGGTGGGTACAAACATGAGATATACCTAACGAGAATGAATCTGACAGTTGTGATCATCTAAAACCAATTATAACATTGAATGCAGAATATTTTATTGGCGGTCTAGTGTGTGACAACTAAGTAAAATATAAAATACAGAGAAATTAAGACAATATGTCGTTAGCAAAAGAAAGGCCAATTCTAACCTCTGGCATATCAATTACTCTAAAACAATGCACAATGATATCATGACATGACTTACAGTATACAGCATATACCTTATTTTTAGGCTTATCAAATGATGCCTCTGTTAAGAGTTATTATTTTAAATTTCAAATTTTTATTTTATTTTATATTTTGTATTTTTTGAATTATAATACTATATGTTAGAAACGCTGGCAGTGGAAGTAAATTACATAACATTATTGTGGCTGCACTCTCAGGTATGCAGGGAACATGGACCGCACTGTTGCCAAAAACCTTCTCATGTCCAGGTCTGATGGAACGTTTCTTGTGCGCCAAAAAGAAGGCGGGGAGTTTGCTATTAGCCTCAAGTGAGTTAGCGACATGATCGCCATAGTGATTTGTGCTTGCATCTTTAGATGTCTCTTATATTAAAACCCTCTCTATCTTACTACAGATTTAGCATGGACATAAGGCACATAAAGATCACATTCAACGAGGGCCTTTTCCGCATCAATGAAAAGAAAGCATTTAAGGGTTTAATAGTAGGTGTTCGCTTTACAGTAATATAATATAATATACAGTAGTGTTTGTAGTATTCATTTCTCACACACGTTTTCCCTTCACTCCTCCACAAACTCTGTCTATGGAAGGAGATGATTGAATTTTACCAGGAGAACTCTTTGAAGGAGTACTTCAAGGATGTAGACACCACACTGCAGACTCCTTACAAGCAACCAGAACAAAGCAACATGCAGAACACTACTTTCTCTACAGGTATATCACGCTGTCACTTAATTCAAATGAAGAATGAATCACTCAGATACAGAACATTGTTGCAATACATGCTGCACTTTTATTAAGTTTCTATTTGCAACAGGAAATCTGCGGCTGCAATTACGCAGCTATCACGCAACAAGCAAACATGACATAGGTTGTGATAATGGTGGTCGTATTATGTGCTACATACCAGTCCTCCAATAAGTGGTTAACAACAACAACAAAAATATTTAATTGAATCATATTTTGAATTATTTGACATTGTATTGTCTCCAAACCTCTAAGTCCCAATGTCTACATGTTTTTTTTGCAGAAAGAAATGCCGCAAATATATGCACATATTCATGCAAAACAATGCTAAAAAATCTTAAAGTCTTATGGATATTTTGGCACACATAATTATCTTGAAGCTGGAATAACTGTAGGTCCCTGGACTTATGTTGGATGTAGATGTCTGGTTGCCCATTTAAGATACACACTGGACAGAAATAATTTATATAGAAACAGTTTATATTAGTTGCCATATGTGTCAAATATCGTAATGCATTTATTACAGTAAATGCACTTAACATATTTTATACAATACAGAAATCATGCTGGTTTCATTTTTAAATACTCTTCTGATGGAGTCTCTCTAGTCTCTCTTCTGCCATGAATTAAGTGGATTTACCAGGTATTATCAGCATGTGGTCAATCACCTGATCAGTCTGTTACAAGGACCAGGCTTGTAATACTTTGTTACTATGCCAGGGGGCAGTATAAGGACGTTTGGGGTGGCAAAGGCAAGATATGCCTTCTCTGCCAGAGACCGAACTGAACTGTCATTACTGGAGGGAGACACCATCAAGATAATCTCCAAGAAGGGTCACAATGGCTGGTGGAAAGGAGAGGTTTATGGGCGGGTGAGGAATTTGTGTACATATATTCAAAATCTCCTCACAGACATACAGCTTGGCACAAGTTCATTTCATGCCCAAAAATGCATGTAGTCCGTGAAAGCACGTACAAATGTCAGCAGTTCTTATTTTCCTAACAACTACACCTTGTTACTAAGAACAAAATGATTGTAGAATACTAACAGTATATAATAGGCCTACTGTTCTGAAATAACTAATAGGCTGCAGTAAGCGCTACAATGTTGCAATGGATTATGTACACGAATCTGACAGGTAACTTAACACCTTTATCAACCACCTCATCAAAAACATAAAATGTATGTCAAAATTGACTAAAGCTACTGTGGGTAGGTTCTCTGGTGGCTGAGTTTGAACAATTACCCACACTTCACACAGCACATACGTTCCTGTTGTGCTGTGTGAAATGTTGACAATTTGAACTAAGTACTGGGAAAGGCCTGTAGCAATTGTAAACACTCACACTCCCATTACTGTGATTCCAGGTGGGGTTCTTCCCAGCAAACTATGTGGATGAGGACTATTCCGACTACTGCTGACTCGGCCTGAGAAGTGTGCATGTACATCATGATTATGTACCATGTATAGTAATCATCAATGCAATTCCTTTTGTCTGAATGGTTACATACTGTATATCTATTAACTTGTTACATTTGCATACCTATTCCACCTTTTGCTGATGTCTATTTTTAATGTTAACGCAAACACTTATGTGCAGCTGACTCACACATAGTGGAATATGGATGTGCACGTTAATGTAGCAAATATGTACAAGTGAAGTATTTGCATGAGATGCAATGACCCGCTGGTGCTGTGAATAAAACTAGTTTTTGACTACGTGAGGGAACCCCTTTGTTATACAGTACAACGTTGTTAAAATTACAATCAATGTTTGAACACATGAATCATTGTCTACATAACAGTATTGTTGTGTAGACTTATAAATAATGATAAATGACAGTTTAAAGGTTTCAAACATTCATCTACAGTAATACAAAAACTAGATTGTTGCAGTACTATTGTATTTAAATAACTAAAAATAAAGGGGTAAACAAAACTGACATTTAGACTTGAGGATATATAAATATCTGCTTTAATTCCAAAACATTTAAAAAAAAAAAAAAAACAGCCTTTTTACATGACTACAATATCAAGAGTGTGTTTTCTGTTCCTTTGTCATGGGGACACCTTTACAATGTTCGATGACAGACATTTTATCCCCCCCACCAGAATTCTCATCTGTTCATGTCTGTGCATGGGATGGAGGAGGGAGGGGGGCAGAGTGTGGTAAAAATAACATAAAACATAAAAGTGTGTTTTACTGGTAGTACAACTCCAGGTTCATTCCGTCATGGATCTCATCTGCAGTTAAATTGTTAAGTACTGTATGACATTATCACCATTCATGTTTGTCATTTGTTACTTGTCCTGCTCACTGCTTTTTTACGCATTTAGCTAATCACACACAGCACGCACCTCAATCATACTCAATATTTCTTGAAGGATACAGTCACCCAATGACACGTGGTCCTTGAATATAGTGTACCTATGAAGATGAAGCAAGGAATTACATATTTATAGTAACAGATAAAGTATATAGAAGTGCAAATCATTTATTGTCAAAAGGGCCTATTAATGAATTCCACAAAAAAAAAATGAAAACAAGTATACCATTTTTTCAAAACAATCTTGTCCCACCGGGTTCCCGTCTGTGCTGCAATTAGTTTTTTCAGGTCTCCTATGGTATCTTCAGAGCTGAATAAAGACTGGTTAAGGAACAAGCAGCATACTTGCAAAGTCTGTCATATAGCTTTATGCAATGGGACAAAAATACTTTCAACTGAGATCAAAGAGAATGCACTGCACTAGAACAATTTTTTTCCAGATTGAGATCACATGGGAAAGGATGGCAATGAAGGATACTTGCACTTGACACGGACCTTTTTCCCCAGACGATCGTTGCAAACTACCTCGATCATTTTAACGCTGATGGCTGCGTAAGTGAATGAATACATGTTTACATTACCGTAGTGAAATAGATATAAAATTGTGCAACTGGGAAAAAACGTGGAGGCGTTAATTCAGAAAAGAGTGACACGCACTCATTTATGTTTCACAAGGAATATACTTTTAAAAGTGGACGGCGGACCAAACAATAAAGGACGAAAATAATAATATAATCCATCCACAGCACAGTGCTCTTCCAACGATATATATTTTGCAGCGTAGCTACACGAGCTAACGTTAGCTATGCTGGTCTTCTGTCTAGTACCGTACACCTACGCACACGCAATGCTTACCCGTCACCTGAAATGACAATCTAAAGCACCATGTTAGATATAAATTAGTTCATATAAATATTGCATACTTAAAGAAAGCCACCTTTATATCAGTAGACAAATCCCGTTCGTTGGTAGTTTCTGGAATGACCGTGTGCTGCTTGCCGTAAAATGTTTGTGTATTCGGGTATTGACCAATGAAATGGCTATATTCATGATTGAGTGAACGTTTTGCTGCTGTGATAGGATGATGTAAAATAAAAAGGCGGGCTTGGATCTGAAAACAAATCTTACCGTAAAGCGGTAATAATTGACGCATCGATAGATGGCGTAATTTCGTATTTGCATGCTCAGAACAAGAAAAGCTATCACAATAAATTTGCAGATTGAATTTTGCAGTCAGAATAATGGCAGATGACGAGAAGCTACCGTCCGGTTGGGAGAAGCGGATGAGTCGTAGTTCAGGTAACAATGAACAAACGTAGATTAGCTGAGCAGGATAAATGGTAGGCTGATCCGCTGCAGCGTATTAGCTCAACAACGTCGTGGTCCCGTTTTTAGACACCCAACAACAGTATGTTGATAATAACTAGTGTACTAAGTCGTTGGTTTAAAGTTTAAGAAGGGATGTAGTGATGTCGCTTTGGATGTGGTGTATTAACGTTCCTTGCCCACTGCACCGTCATAACAGACAGTACTTTGGTGCAGCAGGGCCCTGTTTTGTGACGTCTTTATTCTAGTCTTAATTTGGGGGCCCGCATAGATCTTACTAGCGTTCTATGAAATACAACAGATCGTCAGTATTTTAATTTTATTTTTTTAACTTTGATCTCTAATATATATTTTTTACTAATGTTTATTACACTGTATTTATGGACGCACAATATATTGACTCAAAATCATTATCGCAAAATCATGTTGCGAGATATAATATCGAAAATGTTGCAGAAAGTAATATTTCTTGGTTTTTTTTTGTTTTTGTTTGTTTGTAGTGGCTTTTTGGCGATTTTGTATCTGCTGGCTGACTTAACTTAGTTGCGTTTGATTTAAATGGAAAATTAAGACGTGTGGTTGAGGAAGACGATCAATAAAATGCAGATATAAGAGTAAGCATTGGCCAAGAAAAATGCCTCCTAGTAGCTTGGAATTACTTGTACCAACCAGTCCAATATGACTGTTGAAAACGTGCTGTTTTGATATGTGATTAACCTATTTTGATGTATTTTCCCATAACTTTAGTTTTTACCTGCATTCAAAAATGTCTAAATGAATATTGATATTGCCAATATTACAATATACGATTTTGTCGATATCGTGCACCCCTCCATTACTCCTATATAGGCAGGGTGTACTACTTCAACCACATCACCAATGCCAGCCAGTGGGAGCGTCCAGTAGGAGATGGACGTGGAGAGCCTGACAAGGTCCTCCATATTTCACTGTTAATATCTTTGCACACTGATTATGGTGTTGTTTTTCGTTAGACGTTAATTGTAATTCCTTGTGTGACATTTCCCAGGTGCGCTGTTCTCACCTCCTTGTTAAGCACAACCAGTCGCGACGTCCATCTTCCTGGCGGGAAGAAAACATCACGCGGACCAAAGACGAGGCCCTGGAGTTTATACAGAGTAGGGCAGCGAGTGGCTGAATGATTGGGGCTTCTGGGATCAAGAGGCTGGAGGGAGCATTTTGGCAGCAGACCTTTGCATTTAAAGGCTAATTATGCACACACTTATTCCAATTCCAGTATACCATGACCTTGTCTGTCTGAGTCTCTCATGTGAACAGCTTACCCAGAGTGAGAGTTTTGCACATATTTTCTGATACAGTTTTTATTTTTTTAAACATGTTTTCCTATTGTGTGCGTGTGTGTGTGTGTGTGTATTCTGTACTGTAGAATACATTGAACAGATAAAGTCTGGTGAGGAGGAGTTTGAGGCTCTCGCATCCCAGTTCAGTGACTGCAGTTCTGCTAGGAATGGTGGGGACCTGGGCCTATTTGGAAGAGGTGCACACTCAAAAACAGTGCTTCTTACCATTGCATTATGTTTATATTGCACAGTGTATCTGTCACAGGCTCTCAGTGGCATGGTGAAACATTGCATTGAAGTTTGTACAGTATGTGGCGCTAATTCTAGAACCACAGTGGAAATAAACGGCTTCAGTATTTTAAGTTTTAATGAGCGCTAAAACGAGCGTTTTTACAAGTTGGATATCACGTTTCAAATGTTTATGAGCAGAAAAGCACCTTTTTCAGGGGGGTGGAAGCATTTTCATGGGCTAAGATAATCATGTGGATACCTATTTTTACCAGATCAAGTGGCTTGAATGTCCTTCATGCTGTGGGTATATTTTAACAAGGTGTGTTTAACTGTGTTGCAGGTCAGATGCAGAAGCCTTTTGAGGATGCTTCCTTTGCTCTTAAAGTAGGAGACATGAGTGGGCCTGTGTTTACAGATTCTGGAGTGCACATCATTCTTCGTACTGGATGAGGAGACGACCCATTGTGACACACACACACATTGTCCAGCCCACCCAGTTTTCAGTAAAGCTCTGATATTTCTCCACGCAATCAATTTAGAAAAAAAAGTTCATAATCTTCATGAAAACACTTTAAGTTGCACTCTTCCCCCACAAAAAAATCATTGTATTGGTATGAATGATTTAAATGATGGTGAAACACATTTAGTGATATTTTAACATATTTCTGAAATGTTTTTTTTGTTTTTGTTTTTTTACCATGACAATAGACTCTAGTGCCTGTGACCCTATAGATGTGACTCCCTATTTCAGACTGTTAACGGTAGAGTGGGAGCACAGTGAAATACAGGATCGTGTCCAGGCGGGCGTTTGTCTTTCTGCTTGTCTGCGCATTATGTTCATAGAGGCCATTTTCGTATAGTTCCTTCAGCCTTTCCCCACTAAGCAGCTGTGTGCCAATGTGGTCTCTCCTTTTCTGGGTAATGGACATCAACTCCCCAACTACTGTCTGTGCATGGTGGAGCATGAGACAGAGACACAATCAAGTAGTGCACAGGTGTTGTTCCTGCAACCCTTAGGGACTGACGATGTATTACGTATCCATTCCACGGCTTCTTTAAAGCTCATATGTCCAAGGGAACTGTTACGCAAAATGTGCTTAATTCTGGATGTAACTGGCAACTATGTAACAGCTGTTCTTCCATCATTAAAAATGTTTTGTAACTCTTGTTTCTTAGTCTTCCATTCTTTTAACTGAAAAATGGCGTAAACTTGGTGTAAATAAAAAAGCCTGTCTACTTGAGTGCGTTTGATTTAAACTTTATTATCGGTGATTGAATACATTTTCTTGTCTAAGTCACCAAATATCTACTTGCTCGCTAGCTGCCTTTTGAAATTGTTTCTACTTTTTGCTGAAATATCCTATAGCCATTGCTATGTACAGTATAATGTACCAATGTGGGAAGGTGGAGGTTCTAGTACCCTAGCTGCCACCCGTTTGACAGCGCACCCGACCCCTATGGTTCCTCCCACGAGTGGTGGGCCCATAGGATGAAGAGGAGGATGGAGCCACGTTGCTTCTTCGGGCTGTGCCCAGCTGGGCTCTGTGGCAAACCCAGCCACCAGGCGCTCGCCAATTTGAGCCCTCCCTCTGGGCCTGGCTACAGACGGGGGCCCCGGGCTTCCTCCGGGCAGGGTAACCTCTCCTCTTGATTGATCTTTCATAGGGGTCTTCTGAACCATTCTTTGTCTGGCCCCTCCCCTGAAACCACTTCGTCTTGGGAGACCCTACCAGGAGCACAAGGCTCCAGACAACACAGCTCTCAGGATCATAGGGACACACAAACCTCTCTCCACCACGATAAGGTGATGGTTCCCGGAGAGGAACTTTATGTAGGTGGTCAGCTTCAACTCTCACTGTAGTTTGGGCAAGGTGGACAACAACACATTCCTAAAATATGAATTTATGACCAATAAAACGAATGTTATCTTGAAATATATTTGCATTAGCTACATAATTATTTACATTAATAATGACAATATGCATGTAGTTGTTTAGGTAGACACGCACCTGCTGCTGATCTTCAAGTTCATGGATAGGGATACTTTGTTGTTATTGCATGCATGATGCATGCAGTACTGTAAGTCTACATCTACACACAAACACACAATAGATATATTACCAATGACATAATAGAAATGGCAATGACCATCTTAACATTGCAGTCAATGTAGTTAATATTACCGTTATAAAATGCTACATCAATAGCATTCAAAGGTTATTTGTTTTGTGTATATTTGTCCTGTTTTTATTATATATTATTGTGTGCCTAAGCCTTTAGTGTGTCAGGCTGTCTCATTACAATAAAGCAATAACTTAGCCTGTTCTTTTTAACTGGATTGTGCTATAAATACTTATCCAAATTAAGAGAAAAAAAGCCTGTAGACCTCCATAAATCTACATAAAAAGCCTGTTGTCCCTGGTGGACTCGAAAATACCATTGAAAACGTAATTTTAAACCATGTCAAAGCACTAATGAACTGACAGATTCTTTTCATGTCCAAACGTTTCCTGCTCACTGTTTATGAGGTGCGTTAAAAATGATCCCCGGAGTGACTATAGCTTGCTTCCACTCATCTTGTAGTATAGCTTGGGGCTGTGAACGGAGCCGCCTAGATTTTTCTCTCTCTCTCTGTATCTCTATATTTGCTTTTACGTGATACACAAGTGCATCTGCTTCAGGTTTATTACTTTAGGCTATTGCGCGGCGCCATGCCCTGACGCCAGCATTCCGTTAGTAGGATTTGATGGAGGGAACGTGTTGCATATGAAGACGTAGCCTGTTTTATGGAATTTAGATTAATCTGAAACTGAAATGTCTCAAGCTTGGAAATGCAGCAGCTCCAAGCTTATCTTTTGCTCCTCGTTGTCGTTACAGGTAAGCAAACGGTCACTGGCTGTTAATTGTGAAAGGAAAGTTTTGTGTCCAATATTAACACTTTATTTAACATTTGGTCTAGAGGTTTATGTTCGCTTTATTTGACTAATGATGCAGTCTGATAAGTATGCCTAATTAACAAATTAGGTTCAGTTTTTTCCATATGATCCAAAATCCAATAATGTGAAATCTATCATGTTAATTGTCAGTTTGTTTAAAAACTAATTAGGAGATGTTATGTTAATCTCATGCTGTCATTCCCCTAATGGCTTATTCTATGAATGTTCACATTATTTATCAGCCAACTGGTAAAATAATGTTTCTACAACAGTGGAATACCGTACATTCTAGCCCCCGCTCCATTAACAACTATTGTCCTTAACCTCGACAGTCTTGATTTACATTTGTATGTACCTATCTATGGTGGTGTGGTCAGAACCTCAAGGGACAATATTATCTCAGATATTTATTATTTCTTTGCTTTCATATTTTAATCATTTCAATTCCTACCGTTATAAATGCCAAATGCCTACATTTCCCCCCTTATCACAATGATCTAATCGGTGTTATAATGTTTAGAGCTGATATATCACAAAGGAGAATGTGTGTGAGAATGTGTTGTTGCTAAATACAGAAGAGAAGACAGACGAGATTGAATATTGTTTACAGCATAGTAGAAATGGTGGGGCTAACAGTTTGTTTACATTGGGTGGAACTGTGGGTGAACTATTGTTCCAAGCTAACAGTGGGCCATAAAGCTGTCAGAGGAACATTCTTATCTCATTCATTGTGTTGTCAGACAGAGATAGGCCGTGTGTGGAGATACTCCGCTGTTTGTGTTTCCATTTTTTCCCCAGCCTGTGTTTTGTTCCTGGTTTTTCCAGTTCAGGAAGTTATGACAACTATCTGGGAGCCCCAGACCAGCCTTGACTCAGGCCAGGGCCCCCGCACTGCCACACCGTGGGGTCAGACGGGGCCCAGCTATGAAAGCAGGGCTACCATCACCCCTCAGCAGAGGGGGGTTAGCACCGGAGCTCCATCTTCATCTGGACCCTCCCTCCAGGGCCACATGCTGTTCCAGCCTTCCTCTGCCCCACCAGGGCTCACCGCGCCTGGGCCAGTTGATAGGGAAACTCCCCGCCTTCCTCAGGAAGCAACAGACAATGGTGCGGATGTGTCTGGAGGTGCTCGCGCCACTCAGGGTGACGTCGT
The DNA here is from genome assembly GCA_026546735.1 of Forbesichthys agassizii. Taxonomy (NCBI): domain Eukaryota; kingdom Metazoa; phylum Chordata; class Actinopteri; order Percopsiformes; family Amblyopsidae; genus Forbesichthys; species Forbesichthys agassizii. Next base: position 11,444 of record JAODLL010064093.1, read on the forward strand.
CGGAGAGAGAGCGCGCGCAGACCTTACAACGCAACACGCACCGATCACACACGCGCCGCTCGGCACGGAGGAACAGCGCGCGCCTCGGGGAGACGCTCTCCCTCACGCGCACACACTGACCAGTACACCGGTCGGCGGTTCCAGCAGAGATGCTCATGTGGCAGTTGACACAGCCACACACACAACGCATGCACCCTATATTTACCCCACCTGGAGTGCTACACCCGTATTCTCCTCCTCTCCACCTCTGGTATCTCTCCTGACCTCCGGTGTGCCAGCGACACCCGGGGTGCCCGGTACCAACCTAACCCAGCGTGGCAGGCTCGTGGACGGGTTTCCCGGATCGAGCCAGACCCCTACTTGGAGAGGCCAGCGGAGCACAGACCAAGCCCACCCCGACATCTCCCAATCTGTTACCTCCGATCCTTTGCATGCATCCCCCCAGCCCCGTTGGAAAGGTTTAGACGGTTCTGTTAGAACCAACCAGCCGGCACTCTCACTGAGGCCAGGCAGGACTGATCGCTCCCCGCTTATGACCCGATACGTCAGTCTAGTGCCTACGCAGAGCCCAGATAGCTCTCTGATAGGACTTCGCACAGACGGCCTCCCTCACTCCACACCAACATACACTCGCTCCGCAAACACCCGCGCTCCCAACGAGGTGGCACGAACAGAAGACGAACAGCGCGCCATAGCTTCCAGTGACGCCCGCACACTCCCACACACAGGCAGGGCTAGCACTGCGGAGTCCTTTCCTACCGTCACCCCTTCCGAAAACAACCCGCGAGTCACCCGAGACACTGGCGGGACTACCACGTCAACAGGCCGCCCCCCGTCAATAACAGCATTGCCCTCGCCGCAGGAAGTAGCCCCGGAGTCAACCGCCGTTCCCCGACGCGCGTGTTCTCCCAACGTTACCGCGGCAATGGGCCGCGAGAGAGAGTCGACGGATGCCGATGCGCGCGCGCCGGTCGCCCGTCCGTCCTCTCCGCGACCCACCGCCATGCGTGGCGATTCCGCGTCGCACACCGTAGCCTCGTCTCCAGATGCGCCTCGCACACACGTAGATCCACCGTCCTCCGCCACTCCTACGTCTGGACGCACAGCCGCGCATGCACACCAGTATGCGCGCTGGACAGACGAAGCTCTTCCTAATGGCACGCGTGCCACTGAGCTGCCTCTGTCCCCCACACACACAGCCACGGCAGAGCTTAAGAGCACGGCTGCACACCAGCCCTCATATGCACCAACACCCATAGCTTGGTCTCCAGATGCACCGCAGACATACAAGCCGTCCTCCGCCGCTGCCACTTCTGTGCACACCGCCATTTATAGATATGTAAGTACCACTACCCAGAATGCCCTGTCCCTGAACACGAAGTCCGAAGGTGGTCGTGAAAGGGGAGGAGGGGCTTTAAACGAGCAGGTCAGCGTATCAATAATGGCGTCACAGTCATCTACTACTGGCGATGATCCACTTTCGACTACCACCACACCTCCAGAACTGCCGCTGCACACGGTTCACCCGTATCGCGACGAGAGCAACGCTTTCACCTCTCCCTCTTCGCTTGACTGGAGCTCCACAACTACCCAGGCGCCAAAGTATTTCATCGTTCCAGACCAGCACGCAGCCACACGAGGTGTGTGTGTGTGTGTGTGTGTGCGTGTGCGTGCGTGTATGTGTAATTTTTAGTGTTGGTGTTGACAGAAGTTTTGAAATATTTTTGGTCTTGCAAGCAAACGTAGAACAGGAGCGCTGCTGGTATCCCTTAAACCACCAGTGCTCACAGAAGAGAAAATAATATAGAAATAGGGGGGACAACCAATACATGACAATTAAAGGTCCAAGCCCAGGTAGGTTTGTATAATAGTAATAGTGGAGTAGGAAGAATCATGGTTTGTGCCTTTTTATGTATGCTACAGTGTGTACAGACTGCACTGGTGAATATGACAGTTTGTGGTACTTATTCTTTCAGTTGAGTACATTGAACTGCTGCTGCAGATTGTTCTAGAAGAGTCCAATGTTGCCTTCACTGCTGACTTGGAGAAAGACACAGCTGCATGGGTGGGAAAACGCCAACACACACACACACACACACACACACACACACACTCACACACCTTTAGTTCCAAAACAATCTTTGTATAACATGGAGGGTGCTTCATGCATTTTATTTAATTAAATTGAGAGTACACACATACATGGTACATAACATGGTCATTCTCCCTTTATCCCGTAGGTGGAGCTGTACTTGCAAAAAGCACCAGGGTTTAGCAGATTCCTTGAGGTTTGGAGTAGGTGAGATTGGGCAATGTTTTATATAATATGGCTGCAAGATGCTGTAGAAGGAGAGCTGGACAGAGAAGTTAATATCTTAACTTCTCTTATTGACTCATTGTCCACAAGGATGTTGATGTTTTTGTTGATATTTCAGAGGATTTGTGATGCAAAGTGTGATAGAGTTTCGGACCCAAGGGGCTCTGGCCTGGCTGGGTATGGTTGGTTCCACTTCACTGCTTGAGCGTACAGGACTGACCCAGGCGGTTCAAGAGGGGAGAGGCTTCAGAGGGTCCAAAATTGTCAACATTACACTGGGAGGTGAGTCTGGGATCAAAATCCTTCCAACACCTATACGTATTGATATGTGTTCACAATTACCCTTGTGGTTGAAAGTTGGATTACACAAACCCTGTTTCGATATGAACCTGTATGGGTAGGGAGTGCAGAGTGGCTGGCACGTATCTCTACCCCCCCCCCCCCCACACACACTTCACCACAGTGCTTACAGGCCCACATGTTCTCTACACCTCCTGCTACAGCTACTATGATAGATAGATAGATAGATAGATAGATAGATAGATAGATAGATAGTATAATTCATATAGATATATTAAGTGTATAAGTATATTTAGATAAGTTATTCTCTTCTCCCTCAGGATTACAGGGGAGTGTGTGTGATTGGTTGCTACAGTGCCCGGAAGGCTACAAGTGTGTATCCCAGCCCCACAGTGCGAACCACAGCTGTTCCTCTGTCTGTCACTATGACCACTGCCACAACCACGGCATCTGTACCCACCACTCAGGACAGTTGCCGGTTTGCCGGTGAGAACACTCGCGCACACACACACACACACACACACACATATGTTTAATGTTAGCATGTAATCCGCATGTGTGTTTCTTAGCTGTCTCGTAGGTGAGCACTTCTGGTACATGGGTCTGAGGTGTGACACGATGATGACGCGGGCGTGGCTCGTCGGGGTGTGTCTCTCCGTCCTGGTTGTTATGGTTACCCTAATTGCCATTGTGGCACTAGTGGCAGTGCGGTGCTACCGAGCCATTCTGATCCAGGCTAAAGTGGATCAGACACGCAGCAGGTACATCATCACAACACGTGGTCTAAGGAGCGGGGCACAGGACACACTGGCATACACATTGGCTATTGTCTGGCCCATCGTGACATACGCCAGCATGTGTGTGTGTGTGTGTGTGTGTGTGTTTAACAATCTGTGGATTAAAGGCAGGGGCAGTCATTCTCGAGAACGCTTGCTAAGTTTGAGCTCAAATCAAAACTACCATTTGTGGCTTTGTTGTTGTGAGCGGTGTTCGCCACTTTGTTTATGTTCCTGTTTACGTGTGTGTAGAATTAATTGTTTCGACACGCACAGAGAACGGTAAGATAAGGGAGATATTTAATGAATTTGACTAAATGTGTATTATCTTACATTTAGCTTGCAATAGCTGACTATACCTTAGTGTGCCGTGGTTATATTGGTTGCCACATTCTAACAAACACACACAATTCAACACAGGAAATCTAATTCTATTGGCTTAAAACTGTACCAATAAATAATAAAGATATTAGATATTTTCCTTTGTGTTTGTGTTTGTGTGTGTGTGTGTGCACGCGTGTGTGTACATACATGTGCGCAAATGCACAGTTACCGCAGGTTCAACCATTTTGACGAGCTGTCTGCTCGATTCTGGCTGCGCTCGTGGACAGGATCGGCAGACTCCCTGGATAACCCTGCCTTCACTCGCTCTGACGAGCTACTACACCTGCGGGCGCTCGACCGCACCTGCTGTTACCATGACGACACACTGTCACTGGCATCTACCTGCCCCAGCAATGGAACTCGCCTTAACACGGTCTTCCCCCACAGGTACAGTATACAGAACACACATTTCAATTAGCTGATGAGGGTTTAGGTGATTGTGAGTTATTGGTCCACTGTCTATAAATACAGGATATTCTGGGTATTGAATTCCCAGCTGAAAGGTAATTGACTCAATCCCCAGCATGGACTATCCTATAAACTGAAGGTGTCTTCTAAATGTCCATAATGTGGCAAATGTAAAGAGCAACAAAGTAAAATGCACTTGTAGACTTGCTTATTTGTGACCACATCTAGCTGTATGCTTCTCCGCAGTGTTTGTTTATGTATGTATTTGCTCCCCTCCTCCCATCTTTGCATGTAGCTCCCAGTATGGGTGGAGGGGGAGCATGATTAGCATGGGCGAATGCGGGTTGGACTCAGGCAAGGCCAGTGACCTGTCTGTCTGCAGTTGGCCAGTTGAACCAATCCAATGGACACCCTTCCCACTGCTACAACAACTGGCCTCACACAGGACAGCTACGGTGAGTTAGTGAGTTTAAATGTGCCAAGTTGGTACACAGTAAATGTGAATTATATTTTTTCTCGTGTTATTCCATGTGTAACCAGGTGGGGGCGTCAAGGCCACGGTCATATTGTGAAGGCATGGAGCTAGTAGACCTGGGGAAGAGCTGGACAGCATAACACGCTGTGCTCACACGCGTGTGCATACACACTCACACGCGGGAACATCACAATGTTTTTTGACAAATGTTTTGAAGCTTTGTTTTGAAAAATACAATTCTTAAACTGGTTTATAGTGTCTGTTTCTTATCTTTTCCATTTTCATTGTAAGAAATAACTTGTTTTACAATGACACGTATGCCAATGATCATATCTTTCAGTGAGAAACCATTTGTATTGAAATAAAAGTTTCAGTGATTAAATAATGAGTGGGATGTCCTAATACCTCTTGTTAACAAAAGGCTGTAGTACCACCACACGTCATTGCTTATCTCATAATATCACATTTCAGTGTCAGTTACAGTCTTTCTTTATCCCTCTGTTTCTCTAGACCAAACACACACACACACACACCCCTCTGATGCAGTACATTACATTGGAATTTGATGGCATAAATGACTGAGACTTCCCAACACACACACAGTAGCAAACATTGAAATGTGATGTGATGGTGTAGCAGTGTGTCCTGTGAGGGAATCCATCAGACTGAACATGGCACATGTTGAAGAAGGAAAATGGGAAAGGAAAAGGATGGAGAGAGAGAGAGAGAGAGAGAGAGACCAGGGAGAAACACCAGCTACCTGCTAGCTTCTTCCATATATGGTCTTAGAACTGAAAGCCAGGCCTGAGTTTCTGTGTGAGTGAGCAATGTGGGGAGGGTGTGTGTGTGTGCGTGCGTGTGCTGCTGTGCGTTTCGAAATGACAGTGACTGTTTTGTGAAATGGCAAGTGTTGCAAGCAAATGCAGACAAAAGCCCCCAGTGGGGGCAGATAAACTGACAAGGTGTCTAGTTACCAGCATTTCTGATGCTGCTCCTCTCCCCCTCTGAGTGACAGGTCAGACACGTTTAAATAGTGACCTGCTTACAAACATGTGTAGCCACACCCAATTTAACACTCCCAAAAATCTGGGAGATTCATTTATTTCCTCCGACCAGTCACATGACCTGAAACAGTACATTCTTGCCCCCCATGTGACTTACTCAATATCTCCTTATATGGAGGTCATCCAAAGGATGCCCGTACTTCCCTGAGTCCATAGTGTGTGTGTGTGTGTGCGTGTGCACGTGCACGTGCGTGTGTGTGTGTGTGTGTGTCAATATCCTGGTCATTGATTAAGCCCCTCTGTTCTGTCTTTAGCTACTCTCTAACAACAACAACTGTGTGTGTGTATGTTTGTGTGTGTGTGTGTGTGTGTGTGTGTGTGTGTGTGTGTGTGTGTGTGTGTGTGTGTGTGTGTGTGTGTGT